>CABFWO010000016.1:623214-673173 GCA_902155825.1 Timema genevievae
GGGGGGGGGGGGGGGGGGGGGGGGGGGGGGAAGTAGAGAAAATAAACTGAAGAAAGAAATATATTATATGTGTAGTTTTGTCAAATACTTCTAGCGAAACTTTTGAATTTATTTTATTTTTTTCATTTCTTTTACTTTTTTTTTATAGACTAGTCAAATAGAAGAAATGAAAAAAAGATTTTGGATCGCATGTTGTTTATATATTGAACTTGATCAATATACTGTATACGTAGCCTATTTGTTGGGTTTGTAGTAAAGTTGCTATTTACAAAACCTTGAACTTATTGATTTGCATAGAAAGTATCCATTAAACATGTTTCGTAATCCTACACATACGAACAACTTAGGTTGGTCATAAATTTTATGTTCTTGTACAAAGTTTTAGAATTTACGCACAACGAAGCTGAATCGCATTAGCTTGTGGATACAAGTGAATGGCTTGATAAAACGTTTTTAGCTTAGCTCTAGATTGTAAAGCCAACCAGAATGCCAGAATGTAAGAACAATATGTAGATTGTTTCAAAGACATTAATTATAGTTTTATATGGTATGTGTGTTCTCAATAAAAAAAAAACTAAGTCTGAAATACTACTTTGCAAAACTACATTACAAATTAATTGTACAATAATTTTGTATTTTAGATAACGCAAAAAATGTGTTTATCAGATTATTTTTTCTTGGCTCCTTGTCTTACTACCAGTCCGCATGTTCTAACATTTACACTAATGGGTTAGGAATTAGGAAGGTTGAATTCAGAATATGTGTCCCCGCATTTTCGTTGGCGAGAAGAGTGGAAAAACTTACATGATCAAAGACCTCAGTTAACTCAGTAAATTGTAGGTTAAGTCTAAGAAAAGGCGATCGACTTAACTTCATCACTTAAGTATATTATTATTAATTATTATTATTAAAACCAGCCGTGTTTCGAATACTAACTACCCCATCAACGGTGAAACAGACAAGGTGAAACTGATGCCTTGGTCCACATGCCCACATGTATGGGTATTTGTAATTATTATCATCATGTTCCCGAAGCTACAGTTGAATGTTTAGGTTAAGAATATTGTTCTAAATTATTAGTTTTTAAGTGCATCTAGAGGTTGTTCTAAAATGCAATTTACCCGCATAAGTGAGCACATGGACTAATCACGTCAAGCAAGTTTAAACTGGTTTGCCGGTGACATGGTGGTCGGGACTCGAATTCCGGTTGGATATATTGGGTTGTATTTCCTAAATGGCTTTTCCCTCTTTATTCACGTTAATGCGAGTGCATTAATTCCGTCCTCATCTCTACTTTACCAGTGTTATTAACAAGATACAGACCCACTTCAGTGGCCGCATAGTCTCAGGTGCTACTCTCGTAGTAAACTAGACTGCCGATGATGGGGAAATCAAGGTTCGAATCTCGGTCAGGTGGGCTGAGGGTGGTTTTTCCCTAAATGGTTTTCAATTCTCCCTTTAAGCAAATATGGGTACACTTACTCTAAATATAACCTACCTTATCCATTAAACCATTAACGTAAATAGTACACAAGAGTATAACCCGAAAGGGTAGTAAGACGCGGTACTAAAATTAACTTGAGATAGATCTGATGGGTATCATTTATTGTACACGTGCTCCTCTTAACAAATTACGGAACAGGCATGTGTGTAAACTGTCTAGTATTAACAATATTTGACCTGCGTCGGTGGCTGCATGGTCTAAGGCGTAACTCTAAAAATAGATTGGACTGCAGATGACAGGGAGACCGGGTTTCTTCTGGTGCACTTCCTCTAAATTCAACCTTCCTCATCCTTAACTCGTTAGCATAGTTAGTAAATATCCGTATAACGTGAACAGGAAGTAGACGTGGTGCTAAAAAACCAAGAAAAAAGCCTATATTTACATATATAACTTAGAAGGCGTCAGCGCTTGTTGAAATGGTCAATTAACTCCACTCTCAAATGAATAAAATTCTCCAGCGTGTACAAAGGAACGTAGCTAGGTTTGTTTCAGTCTTTTTAGTATTCACTTTATTTTCTCCCACTACTAAACCTATACTTATCTTCATCCGCAAATGTTTTGTTACAAAACGTATGTAAATTTAAGAGTAAGCACCAACGAGAGCCTTAGATTCTCAAACGTAGAGTCAATTTGGGGGATTACCGTTTTATAGAGTTAATTCAACTATTTACTCATGGATAAAGAAGAGCTAAGATACCTAGGTAAACTGATTTACAAGGGCACTTTAGGTAGCACGCATGTACGGTCCGTTTACCTTGAGAGGTATCAAACTTACCTTGCACGTTTACACTATGGTGTGGCTTATAGAATAAGACCATAGTGTAATTCGTCAAGGTGAGACTGTTACCATTCAGGATGCGCCCTTTTAGCAGATTTTAGGCGCCCACCTTATATTTTGTAATTTTGTAAATTTTTTGTTAAATAGTTTTGTTTGATGGCTGTTGAGTATTATTTGAAATTAAACTTCTTTGTTATATAGTTATCATTAGGCCTCAATTTACTATTCCATTAATATTTTCATAAACAAGTTTTTAGCTATAAGCCCACTTTGTTATATGCCTCCAAATTTGAGGCTCAAATATTTAAATCTAAAGTGTGATAAATAATATTATAGTTCATGTTTTGTTTGCTACGGTTAAAATAGGTAAATTCTCAATTTGTCGCAAATGAATACATAAATAAACGGTAGAAAATTCAAATATAAGAATCGACCTTTTTCTTGGCACCCCTAAAGTAAAACATATATATTTTTTAAACTCTTCATGCTTAAAAGGTTGCCGACCCCTGGGCTACACTATAGTGGAATAATGCAATGTAAACTTGTTACCTTTCGGGGTAAACAAAGGTGTGCAAATATTTTTTATGATCTACATAAAAATAAGCTACAGTGGACTTTCAACTATCCGGTTTAATGACAAGAGGGTAGTTTTACCAATATTAGAAAAACACGGTTGAGCCTATTTTGAACCAACACATAAAAAATGAAAACTTACTTAACAAATAGGTAGGGGCGTGCTGTGGAATGTCGCCAGGGTTGGTATAAGTTAGCTAAAACTGTATCCGTGAAATGATCTCATCACTCAATAAGGTACTAGTTGATCAAGTATCAAGAGAAACACATTTCTCATGTGAGATATGTAGAGAAAAAAACTAATTCGATTGTATACCAAAGGAGCGGAAACATATCAATGGTAGTTTCAACAAGCTCAGCTTACCTTGGCAACACTCCACGCCACGAAACTGTTCACAGTTTGTCAGACTACAAAGGCCAACAACAACATTCCGCGACTCGTTAGAAAGCCTAGTTCACATGTAGCCGGAAAATAAAACTAAAAGTGAATTTTAAAAAAAATCGGACTACCCGCTTACAAATAAAAGAGTTTTTTATTTGCTGGTTAACAGTGTCGTGTTTCCAAGGTAAGAAGAACTTGTAAAAATCGCACATGTGATATCTCACCCCCTCACTTCCCACTTGACTAATCACATCAACATTATGTTTCATTATGTTATTATTATTATTATTATTATTAGCACCGCGTCTTACTACCCGTTTGGGTTGTACGCACTTACAATAATGCGTGATGGTAGGGTGATTGTGAGATGAAATGGAGGACCTACAGTTTAACGTGGGATCCAAACCATGGTGGAGGTCTGGCATTCCACAATTTCACTGTGATTTTACAAGGATGTAAAGGATGGGGCGGAAACAATTAGACGACTTACTGAAGAAAGTGACGGACATCGTGTTGAGGTTCGGCTGACGCCCGGTGATCACCCAAGTGACATTATTTTTTCAACCCCGCCTGTATATTATGTTTGTTACTGTATGACAGCACCTCTTAGTTGGAATCTGTTGACGTTGCTATAGGAGGGCCATGTGTGGTTTCCAACATATTTCGCCCAGCTACCGTAAGCCTGGAACCAATACAACAACCATCCCCAAGGTTGTCAATTCATCACTGTGAAAGGAAGGCTCGTATTTAAGGGGGCCGTCTCGATAAGTGAAAAATTTCCGCACGAACGTTCAGCTCTAACGTAATATTTAATTCTACGATGCGTTATGGTTAGAGTTTTATTAGTAGAAAAAATGTGTGAAAATGTGACACTATCTCAATTTCAATTAATTTATAAGCATATTTGTGTATCTATGATACTAGGCTCGATAAAAAAAAGGGCTCTAGATTTAGCCTCCCTCTAACTAATACAGTTTTTTGAAGGTCCACAACATAAAATTTTGAGATGTTAGAGAACTAGCAATGAGCGTTCCTCTTTACCTTGAGATCAAGAATCTGGTAGTTTTCTTTCCCCCTCTTTCTTATTGACATGACAAAGGATCGTGGTTGCTGAAGGGAGAAAAAGACTATAAGCTAATACAGAATATAAAAGTAGTACCAGAAAATAACACAGATCATTGTATTTTAAGTCGTGTGGCCTGACAGAGATTTATTCCTTCTCGCTGACCAAGGAGGCCACCTTAACCAATTATACATTTTTCGGCCATGCTGGGAAACAAACCCTGGCCACTTAGCTTAGTAGGCAGATATTCTCCCGACTGAGACAAGGTATCGGACATATATCTCGTGTGGTTTTTTTCTGATCAATGATTGTGCTGCTGATTGATGAGAACATATCATGAGTACAGTTTTTGGCTAACCCTACTTACCCTGGTGACCAGGCCCGGATTTATGGGAGGCTGACAGAAGGGTTAAGACCCAGGGCTTCCACAAATCAGGACCTCCACGAATTGTGGTGATAAAAAAATATCTTTTAGCTCTATAGATTACAGTCATGGAAAGATTTTATTTAATATAATTTACTTTATTAATTTTTATTTATTTCTGATAAAATATTACTGACTTACTGAATGAAGATTGACCCTAATCACGGGATGACTCCTGAATATCTCGGTGATAAGAGCATTTGGCGCACTAAGCCAAAGTTTCTAGATTCTACCCACGTGTCCAGGTGTCATTTTTCAATTCAAAGAATATAATTACTCATTTTTTGTCTTAAACAAGTCTAATTTAGTATGATGTCAATATTTCTTTATTTAAATAATATTTTTTTAACATTGAGTTTTTGAGATTTAACTTTTTTTTTAACTGTGATTTTCAAACGTCGAAAAGAAAAATATTAGTTATGTATCCTCCCGCTGGTAACACTCCACGCCACGCCAATGTTGGTTCGGATTGGTTGTGGCTCATCCTTTTCGTTGCGTGGACTACCCGGCCATATTATGGCTTGACTACCGGCTATTACTCCTTGAACATTATCCTCCTCGGGAGTGTACTTACTTGCTTTGATCATGTCCTGTTGATAACTTATGAGCTTTACTCGTAGTGATAAGCGGGACTCGGGGCAACAGCGACACAAGTCGCGCCTGAGCGAACAAAGAAAGATCGCCCGGAATAAAAGACCGAGCAATTTAGCTAGTGGAGCGGAAGTAATGTGAAATATCAAGGCCATTAATTTTATTTTATTGTGGCTACTAATCTCATTTCAAATAATGTAGGCTCACTCTAAAAAAAAAAGGCTCTTCAAATTATCTTTAAATATATTAGACTTGGTGGGACAAAAACCATTTATCACTGGTGAACGAATTTTTGTTTTAGTAATATAATATTGGTAATTTTTATTCCATACAAGCAGGTATGGTATTTTTATATTAAATAACACTTTATTATTAGTTTATAGTTTTGTGAACATTTTATCTTTCATTTCACTTTGTTTGTAAATTATAAGTATAGTTGAACACATAAATGCATGTCTACGCTGCGTACACACACATCAGTTAAATGTAATTACTAACTACTTATACATTTTTATTGAAGTCGGGGGAAAAAAGCTCAATTTGAGCTAAAACAAATTCACAGCAAATTTAACATCATTAAAATAATAACTTTATTTTAGTTTTTTTTTAAAGGGAGGTCGAGGGTTGAATCTCCAGCAAGGGTATACTCAGGTATTTTTTCCCTAGATGGTTTCCCACTCTTCCTCTAAGAAAACGCTCTTAATAATACCGTGTTCCATATCTGTCCTCTTACTGTAGATATTTGAATATCGCGAAGGGGTAGTGATTCTAAAATAACGAAATGTTAAAATGTATTTCTATTGGTTTAAATGTATTTGCAGTAGCTTATTCTTTGTTTTGAGAATAAAAGCAATTCTAAAATTTCACAAAAATAAAATAGTTAATATATTACCTGAGACACGTAAGTTTCATTCCATATAAGGTTTTTATAAAAAAACATTTCGATAGTTTTAAAACTAACACTTCCTGCTTTGTTGGTAGAAACGTCTCTAGTGCGCCGCTCTAGCAATAGACCGGACTGCCGATGGAGAAGATACACGGACTAGAATCTCGATCGGGTTTACTGAGGGTCGTTTTCCACTCTCTCTTCACGTGAATTTGGCTACATATCATTTAAATTGAACCTTTATAATCCCATCCCTAACACATTATCGTTAGTACATAGGCGTAAAACCCGAAGGGGTCGTGAGACGCGGTGCTAAAATATATAAATCAACACTCTCCAAATAAAAACTCTGTGTGTGTGTGAGTGTGTATATATTCCTAACACGGTGTAGAGTCCTTCTTGTCCTCAGTCCTTACACATTAGGCCCTTGTATACTGTTACACATCACCATCAAATTATATCCACTGTGTATTTTTGTGTGGACTTTGCGTGTTTGCAGCGAATATTCAGATAATCCATACACAAATAACACACTTCTCACCCCCTCGTAAACTTTCCGCAACCACACACACACACACACACACACACACACACACACACACACACACACACACACACACACACACACACACACAAAGGAAGAGGGTAGGAAAACCACTCCCTATTCTTCCGCTACAAAATTCTTTATTTTATATATATATATATATGTATATATACATACATATATATGTGTGTGAGTGTTTCGGTAATATGAAATACGGACATTTACGTTAAAGTATACCAAGGTTTGGTAGACTGAAAATCTTCCCCTTATGGTTTCAGCTGAAACTATCCCCACCCCCTCCGACCCCCACAAATGAGCATGGAAGGAAGTCATCGTATAGAACTGCTTCTGTTTAAATTATGGAGATTAGAAACGTAATTACATAGGGAGGGTTTTTAAGGGTCACTTTCATTGCTGCCTATCTATCATCCCTTAGCAGAGTGAAGCGAACTTGTTGGCTCATGAAAAACAAATGACTGTTTTAGTGACGCGGCATTTTTGGAAATAGTGGATGGGTAGATATACCTTTTGTTGCGAGGTAAGGTAATTGAGGTGTAAAAGTTCATGGGCTTCCGTCGAGAGCTAAAAGATCAAATGAGTACGATAGTCGTGGGTTTGAGATGATAGTTTTGACGATCGTGGAAGGGGTTGGTCGAGAGGGGGGTGAGGGGAAACAATCATCCGGTAATTGGCGTGTTAAGATTTATGAGATACCATGCGCTAGAATTGCTACGTTTCAAATAAGAAAAATAACTTTGATGCCTAATGCGTTATTTACATGGCAGCTTAATAAGGGTCTTCAAAGGGATGATAAAATAATGATACTAGGTATTTATTAAATACTCAAAATAACATCGTTTTGTCCAAGATACAATCATGTGCTATATTAAATATCCAAAACATCATTTTGTCAAGATATGGTCAGGTTATTGGTTCAAGAATTTAACGGCCACAAACAGAACTTCATGAGACTAATATTATTTATAGCCTCTATAAAAGAGTAGGTATTTAGTTTTTAATAAATACCACGAAGAAACATATTTCAAAGAGAGTTTTTTATAACTTTAATGTACGCGTAAAAACTTGGTCAAAACTAGTCTATAATATAAACACAGTCTTTTGACGTGGCTGCTAGGCTGTTACCAGGGCATGCAAGGCTTGACTGGACTGTTCTATTCAAATGTTATCTCCCTCCCACTGTCCATTTGACCAAACATACACAAAATAATGTAATGAACAATAAATAATTGTATATTTATTGGATTTAAATGTCAAGTTTGATAATAAAAGGGAGGAAACAATTTACTAGTACAGTCTCGTCAAAAGATGATTGCTTCGGCACCCTCGAGCCACCCTTGATGTTCTTTCTTGTCTTTGGATATAAGTAAAAATTATGTGATAGTGAAATATCATCAAACAAGTCCATACAAGTAATTCAGACTCCAATACAATAACGAAATCTCAATTAAAATTTGTCTCAAAGGGGTTATTATTACATTGTTGTATAAATTACTGTCAACTAATTTGATAACTATGCATAAACTATTAAGTATATCTCTGAGGCATACAAACCCTGATTTAAGTTTTTCCAAATTTTTGAATACATATTAAATTATTTTAATGCCTTAGAGCTGAAAGTTGTGCTAAGAATTATTCACCTACCAATAATTTGTTTTTAATGCTAACATGAAAATCTTAATACTGTTTGGACTACAGTTCAGTTTTCATAGAAATGTCTGATGGCTGTAAAAGCTAACTAGATCGACGAGTAATTTATCGTATTCATACTTCATTTCAAATCAGTTTGTTATAGAGATTATTATTAATACCTATAAAATAACACTAATAAAATAGTAAAAGCCTATCAATATTGGCCGATTGTGTTTTCTTAAATGCCCTTTTTATGAAAATTGTACTATCCTTTTTTTTCCATGGGTCAGTAGCCAATGCACCTCTCTTAAGGGGCCCTCCTCGTTAAAAGAGAAACTGCTGCGCAGACGTTCAGCTCTAACGCGATATTTAATATTACAATGCATTATTTCAAAATATAGTTTACACCTAAATAAAGTTTAAAGAGCCCGGTAGGGCTCTTTTTCCTTAACATCCTTATAGTTTGAGTTTTATTAATAAAAATAAATGTGTGAAAATGTGATCTTTTTTCATTACAACGACTGTTTAAGAATATTTGCGGGGCAATGAAATTAGGCTTTATGGAAAAGCGATTTAGATCTAGACTTCCTTTGACAAATAAAGTATTTGTTTATAGGCTCGCAACAGAAATTTTAATATTTTTCTCTTTACCTTGAGATAAGAACTTTTGTAGTTTGATTTCACCTCTTTCTTACTAACATGACAAAGTGTGGTGTCAAATTAAGGGCGAAAGGGAGTAGTTTAGACATAATAGAGAGGTAGTTCCTGAAAAATACACAGACGATTTTCACTCCAAGCCAGGTGAGGTGCTCTGACAGCAATTGAGACTTTCTCGCCGACCGAGACGGCAGCCTTGACCAAATTTTTGCAGGATAAATGCCTCGGAATAATCCTAGATATTTTATTGAAAGCTACTCATTGTATTTAAATAACACCTAGTGACGCCGGATATTATCGAAACCTCGTCTTCCGGGTGAGTGTCATGCACGTTACTCGTGCGGTCATGACAACCGGTGACCTTGATATGAAACTGACATGCGAGTCTCGTAGGCGTTGAATCAAAACGAACGACTCCACTACTGAAATGTCGAACGTATTCTTTTTGTTTTGTTTTTTAAACTGTGACACGCTGACCTCAGGGCATTAGTAATTCATGGCTTACTACCGTAGCGAACAGGCCTTAAACTTGGTCGAACACCATCCATCAAAGTCTGGGGGGGTAATATGTGTTCCCGACATATCGACAAAGAAGAGATCACGACACGAAGAACACTGTAATAAAGAAAATAAATAAATAAACAAGGTATTTTATTCCCTGTGACATACAAAGTAGTCCTCGATATCTGGTTTATTCGAACGCAAGCGATGAGGTTTGGAAATAAAACTAAATGGAACGGTACACCACGCAGAATTTCTCTATCTCTTTTGTCTTTAAAAAAAAAAGGACATTTAATAAAAACATGTAAAATGTGTGAAACAAAATAATTGCAGAAACATTCCACCAAAAAGCATAAATGAAATAATATATACTGTTACAGAAACATTGAGAAATAGTAGAATCTCTGTCCACCAAAGAGCATAACAATCAATTTAAATTTCAGTGTGTTCTATAAAAAAAAGTTTGCTTATAGCTCAGAAACTCTTGGCTTTATAAAAATGTATTTTCAATCAAAGTTTGATATTCAATAGTACTACATATTTAAGCTGATAAATTATCTAGTATCTGAAATAGTTGTGGAGATATGATCAAAATTAGAAATATCCACTTAAAAGTAATTTTCATGGGAAAACGAGAATAGCCATTTTGTTTGTAGCGATAAACCGAGGATAGATAGATAGATAGATAGATAGATAGATAGATAGATAGATAGAAATATCAAACTCGTTAGAGCAAATTTCATAAAATTGATTTCATCGATTTTTTCCCCTTCCGTAAATTACCCTTATTTCAGGGTTAGAAATCCAATTTCATGAAAACCCTCGAGATACCAGGTTTTTGCCCAAATCTGTAAAATGGTTTTGGTTCTAGGCCGATATACAGAGACACAGACACACAAACATACGGACAGACGGCATCACGCAAACCACTTTTATAGTTTCATGGCGTCATGAAACGTCAACATTAATTTTTATTAAAATTTCGAGCTTGATTTTTTTTAACTATCACAATACTTATCTCTACGAGGGATTGAGAAAAAGTAAAAAGAAGATTAATGTCAGTGTGTCTAGTTTATAAATTTGAACTTTATTTTAAATTCAATCTCATTACTGATTTTTTTTAAATTTGACATTATATCGATACGTATTTTATGTTTAATAATACATATAGGGCAGTGACGTGTCATGGAGTGTTGACAGAGTAGCAGAACTTGTTAATACTGTACCTTTGATATACTGTATATCTTCCACTTGGTCCCCATTTGACCGTACATCACATGGGAATGTATGTTAGTTAATACTGGGTCTGTCTGCCGACATCTAGGCTTTGTCGGTAGCGTGCCTGCCTACTGAGATAATAGTCCTGGGTTCCAATTCCTGGTTTGGCTAAAAAGTAGGTTTGGCCTTTCATAATGACTAACAAACGTCCGGGGGATGGGTATTTTGTTTGTTATAAATTTTAAGTTAGTTTATTTTAGCACCGCATCTTACTACCCGTTTGGGCTATAAGCTTGTGAAGGGCCTACTAATTAAAATAATAGTTTTACGTATTAGTAAGGTTATATTTAGGGTATGTGTCCCCGCATTTACGTGTGGGGGAGAGTGGAAAACAATTTTGGATAAACCACCCTCAGTACATTCAACAAAGATCTAACCTCAATCTCCCCATCATCGGTAGTTTAGTCTACTGCGAGAGTAGCGCCTTAGACCATGCGGCCACCGAAGCAGGTTTAAATTTGTTTATAAGTCGTGTGCTGATAGAATCAGTCGGCTAAGAAAATTCACGTTAAATACCTCAAATTAAAAACAACAGCCGGCCAGCGAGTTTTTAACAAAGCGATGAGAAAAACTCACAGGTACAGTTTAAACTGCCTCTGTATAATCTAGCAGTACTCCACGAAATGCTACCGATACAAAAGTGACTCTTTTTATTTTTTGCACTATGGCTTACTACCCATCTGGGCTATACCCATGTACACTACTTACGCTAGTGTGTTAGGGATGAGGAAGGCTAGATTTAGAGAAGTTAGACCAGCATATGTGTGTAGGAAGAGTAGAATACCATTTAAGGAAACCCACCCTCAATACACCCGACTGGGATTTGAGCCCCAATCTCCCCATCATCGGGAGTCCGGTCTGTTGCGAGAGTGACGCCTTAGACACATGGTGGGCAACACTGTTGCCAATAGCCACATGTGGTGAATTCGCCATGTGGATAATTTTAGTTTGCTGGCTCTCACAGCAAAACAAACAGTTTCTTGATGGTGTGTGCTGATTGTAACTTGATATTTTTTTTTACATATTATCGTTGGAAGCATTTCGCTTTCTTAATGAGTCATGGACGCAACACTGCCACCCAATACTATTCTACGTTTTTATGATCTCAATTATTTCAAATTTGCATTTAAATTCTTGCATGATTCATTACACTTTGATATTTAAAATTCAAACAAAGAAATCTCCACCATTCTGTCTTTGCACAAGTTCGGGCTTAAAATGATTTGATTTATCGTCATATTTTGGAACATTTGAAAATTTACCAGAACTTTTCAGTTACAGATATGTGGATATATATTCTGACACAACAATCTCCCAACTTTTAAATCGGAAATTTTAAAAATATTGCTCATGTCTGTATCAAATTGGATGTGTGAATCAACGTTTTCTACGATTGCAATCATCAAGTGAGAATACATATCTCAAATTGTGGGTGTCAATGTGGAGGAGAAACTAAGGTGTGAATTATATATTCAACCAATGTTACTACATCTTGTCTAAAACATTACTGTAAAGTTTTTCATTAAATTTTCCTACATTTTCAATCCGGACAATTTTCATTATTAGCGTTTAATTCAGTTGTAACTGAGTAGTCTAAGAGCTAGTTTGATAGTCAGAATTAGTACACCCCAAGTATGGCACTATATTGAATACAAGATTACACATACTCTAATAGAATGGACAGTTCCACATATGAAACTGACCCATTTCGATATGGTTAAGGTAGGTGTCATCCTGCATTTAGTATATCATCGTAATTGAGCTGTACTGCGTTTAACTATGAAACTGGCCCAAAGTGTACATTTTAAAAATAAACTTGTTCAAATAGTGTGTGTTGTCCAAACTAATTTACCAATTTTTACATGGTGGGGCGAATTTCACTTCCTATTCGCCACACATGCGGCTACTTTGAAAAATATGTTGTCATTAAGTTTCAGGAAACTCTTGACGGATATTAAAGAACTGTTGAGGTCATAATATGAAGAAAATTAAACACTATGTTTCTACTAAATAATCGTTTGATTTATTTTGACAAAAAAAAGTTTTGCCATAAAGTCAAAAACACTGTCTTTTTCTCATTCCACCTACCTTAAACTTACCCGTTAAGCTCATTACACATACATTCACTCATTACGTTATTCTGTGTGTGGTTGCTCAAACGGATGGTGTGAAGGATGGAACCAGTACGGTTCTATCTCCCTTGCTTTCTTTGGCAACAGCCCACGAACCGCTCTTGTTAGATTTCAAATAAGATATCTGACAGTGGGAGCCACACCAACGGCCAAGAATCCCCGTACCACACAGTGTGTGAACCGCCAAGCTCGTAACTGCTCTTGCCAAGTGAATTAATAAGGCGCTCTCAATATTTATAGGGACTAGAGGGTAGGTTCCCAAAGCTCCATCGTGAGTCCAGTGATGACGTATCGTAATAATCACGGAGGTCAACCACCTCAAATAAAATCCACCCTTGGACACTAACTACATAACTAAATAAATGAATAAATGTTCACTAATATACAAATAATATGATGTAGTAAAAAAAACCATCAACTTCTTTTTAACCAGTTAGGTGGCCGCATGGTCTGATGCTTCACTCTCACAAAAGACTGGATTACAATGGACGAGGATATCGGGTTGCTTTTCTTAAATTAATTTGAATTAACCAGCTTAACTTGAATTATTTTAATTTAACTTAACACCACTATCAAAGTTAACCCCACTTTCCTTTTCGTTATAAATCTAACTAACATAGTATAACCTAGTTTAACTTAGCCAAACTTAGCATATGTTAGCCTTACTTAACCTTATTAAACATTACTAGCTAACCTATTCACTTTAACTTAATCTCACCCAATAAAACTTAGCTTGTATATATTATTATAATAATAATAAAACTTATCCTACACTAATTAAAATAGAAACAATTAATCTAGTCACTCTCTCGAAGTTTGTTGTGGACTAGTCTGTACACTATGCCTAAACATATAACTACGTTCCCTAAGCTCACAATTTAAGCACAATCCATATTTGAACTGGAAATTAAATGGCAGTTTTATTAATTTTATTTATTACATAACTAATAAATATTATATTATATTGCGTAATAGTGTTATTTAGATAGTATATTAGAGTAGAAAGTATGTTTCATAATTTGTACTCATTTGTACTTGTACGCTGACCGTTGCTTGTTATAATATAAATTAAATTACCCCTAAGCAAATCTCCCTTTCACCCTAAAAAAATATAGTCTAGTGTTATTTTCAATTTCAAACACTCCTCAGATATTAATTTTGAACAAAATCATTGGAGCTTATTTTTTTAATTTTCCAAAAGTCAGTTACTAATAGATTATCCTTAAACAAATTTTCCCCCTTAAAACAAGTATAAATTGTAATTTATATTACCACACACTAAACCGATGTTCACATCTTTAGGAGGAACTGTCTTCTGCACGACGTCATAGAAGAAAAGGTTGAGGGAAAGAGGAGCTTATGAAGGACGATTCAAATATTGGATGATTTGAAGGAAAGAAGAAAATTCTGGGAGCTGACGAAGGAGGCAGAGGACAGGGGGCATTGGAGGCCTAATTTCATTGACAAGGAATAAACCTGTCATAAGACAGAACACCAAAATATTATTATTATTATTATTATTACTACTACTATAACCCAATACTAGTTTTGAAAAAATCATCAAAGTCATGTTATAAAAACTTTGAGTTTGCTCAAATTTAGTCATCAATAAACTACCCTTAATTTTATGAGTAGAATAGATCAAATCATTTTAAATTAGGGTATGAGCATGTATCATCTAAATGAAGAGTGTGAATAAAATCGATAAAACCATTTCAGGTACAGCTTCAGGGACACACAGACAAATAGACAGACATGAGGACATACATAATTGTTTGGTAAATTTTTCAAGTTTGGGGTACATAAAAATTAAAGATTAATCATAATCTCGAGGTAAAAATAGATGGTACGGAACTCCGCAAGGACTTTCTCGCTCTTTTGTTAGAAAAAATGTTTAAGTAACAATAAACCTTTCTCTTTATATGAGAAAGTAAAACGATTGTATGTAGGTAAGACTATTATCAATACATTGTTTATGCTCTTAAGTATGTATTTTACGATCATTCACGGCGAGGATAAGTAAATTAAGTCCTTTTTTTTTTGTTACTTGGTTTCAGTAAGCAAACCTACTTAACATAAATAAATACATTTCAGTAGAGACATCGCGTATATTTTATTTCTTCCCTTTTAAACTGAACCTTCAACTGTGTCTAGGTTCCCTTCTTTATTTTTGTTGGCTGTATAAAGAAGCGCGCACTTGTATGAATATTTTAAATAAGTGTGAACTGAAGACGTCACACAAGATTCGGAATCCAGCATATCAGCCGCGTAGCACGCCTAGAGAAGAGAACTCCTCTCGGAAATTTCTTACAGTCAACAAAACAAATTTATATCCTCATTTCTCTCTTGATGCTGTCGAGATAAATCTTTCAACGCGACTCTCTCTACCCCCTCCCCAATAAAGTTTATTATGATTATATTTTATACTAGCAATCTCACACGGCGTTGCCCATGACCCACTGTGGTATAAGAATTAGATAAGCCCCCCCTTCCCTCTCTATACACAAAAATTGTTTTGAATTACGGTCGATTTCGTAGACTTTATTTTTCCGAGGAGGATGCGGCATATTTTTATCACAGTTGTCTTTGAAACGTAATTCAAAAACCAGATTAACAATACTTTCTTCAAAAATTGGTTAAAAATAGACTAATTAAAAAGCTAATTAAAAATTTAAAAATCCGGCTTCGAGGTGCATTAGTACCCCCTTCTGTCCACCTATGTCAAAAATTTCAGATATCTGCATGCCATAGATTTGACTGGGCATCGCACACAAACACACAGACAAACACTTCCTTTTATTACTATAGATAAATAAAATGACCGTGATAATGTGTAGCTCAGGATGTTAACAAATCTTGTGTTTGTGGTAGAAAAAAATGTTGTTTGTAATATCAAATTCTGTTCGGTCCTCTAGCCAAAGGAGAGGAAGAGGAAGTTTATTGTTATAGCTATTACATTAAAAAATATATAATTGCAAATTATTAAAAATTTTAAACTTTAACAAAGTATATATTTAAAAAAACTAATATACCGTACCGACTTTATCTCTTCTTTATCAAAAAAAGCAGACATTTACTTAAAACTAGTAAGATTTGTGAAACGCAATAATAACCATTGCTGCAGGGACATGATGTAAGAATGAACATTGCATTTCCCCTAAAGAGCCTAGAAGAAATAATATACACTTTTACAGAAACATATTAAGAAAAAAGTAACATCTATGTTCACCATAGAGTATAACATTCAACACCAGATTTCCGTGACCTCGATTTAAGAAAATGTATTTTCCAATAGTTCGGAAAGGATTGGTTTGAAAGCAAAATATATTTAAATGGTAAAAGTAGTACAACTTAACAATGATAAGCTATTTAGTATATCAAATAGTTGTGAAGATATGATCAAATTTGGAAATTTCCGCTTATGCAAAGAACCCTCAAATTCATTTTTATTGGGAAATGAGAGTTTCCATTTTGTTTGTAATGTTAAACAGTGACTAGATACCAAATTAAATCAAAATCTTTTGAGTGGATTTTGAGAAAATCGATTTTTTGTCTTTTTGCCCTTAGTGTGATACCCTTAATTCTAGAGCTAGATATCTAATTTAAATATCCATCAGTATCTCGAACTCGAGTCTTTTTGTCGATCACAATACTTCCTCTAATTGAGGGTTCACAAGAAAGTAATTATCGACTATCCCAAGCCGGAGGAATTACAGATAATCTTGTAGAGTGTGCCTTTTAATATTTATGCAAATAGATAAAAATCAAGGCGATGTTGAAGATCAGTAAATATAAATACATGTGTCTTTACATTTTATTACAAAGCCAAATTAAAATAAATTATACAACACAATTGCAAAAACTTTCTCATATTGTGTATTATAGTTTTAAATAAATTTTTAGTAAATAGCCTTAAATAAGTTGTACTCATAAAAACAACATATTATCATGTTAATCACAACATTCACTATTTATATATACAATTCACACCAAATAGTTCAAATATATTTAACAAAATTCAAATTTTCAAAAATTAATTATTTGTAAACTATCCTAAAATTATTTGTTATTTATAAAAATAAAAACATATTCTTATTTATCATCAAAAACTATTCAGGTTCCAATTTTTAATTCAATCTTCAAGGTGCTTTTCCAAAACATTCAATTTTTCTATAATTTGGTTGTGAGTAAACTATCATTAAATTTATTTATTTTAGATAAACAAAGATACGCTATTATTGATATGTAAAATGTCTCCCGATACAAGTTTTAAATCTTATTGCTAAATATTTTTGTAATATTCAAATTAAAAAGTCATCATCAAACAACCCATAGCCAAATTTATTTTCCCAAAATAAATCTACAGCTTTATTTGTAATCTTCTTGTCCAACATTCCCCAGATATATATTTTAAGCGAAATCGTTAGAGCCATTTTCAAAAGAGCTCAAATTTTCAAAAATTAATCATCAGTTAACGACCCTTTATCGAATATGTTCTCAAAACCAAGTATACAGGGTTATTTGTCATGTCAAACATTCCTGAGATACCCATTTGGAACCAAACAATAAGAGCCATTTGTAACATATTTCCAGTTTTTTTAAAAATCAGTCATCAGTAAACTACCCATAAATGAGTTTTTACCCTAAAAACAACAATACAGGGTTATTTGTCATGTTAAACATTCCTAAGAACAAATCGTTAGGGCCATTTGTAAAACATTTCTAGTTTTTGAGAAATCAGTAATCAATCAACTACCTATAAATGAGGTTTTACCATAAAAACACGTACACACTGTTATTTGTCATGTCAAACGCTCCCAAAATACCCATTTGAAACCAAATAGTTAGAGCCATTTATAAAATATTAAAAGTTTTTGAAAAATAAGTCATCAGTAAACTACCCATAAATTAGTTGCTATCCCAAAAATAAATATACAGTGTTCATTTTCATGTCAAACATTCCTTACCCATTTAGAACCAAATCATTTGAGCCATTTGTAAAATATTTCAAGTTTTTTGAAAAATTGGTCATTAGTAAACTACCCCTACAGTAATTTTTTTGCCCAAACCCCCAATTAAACAGTGCTATTTATCATGTCAAACAGATACTGGACATTAATTTTTTTTAAATCACTAAAACCACTTTCGAAAAAATTATAATTAAAATAAATTACTCATCAGTATACGCCGCTTAATTGAAGAGCTAGGGTAAAAAATAAACTGTTTCGGACAGCCTGACAGACAGACATAATTTTAAAACTAACATTTTTAATAATACTATCATAACGAGCCCCTAACGCAGAATTGTTTTAGTAAAATTTAGTTACCAATCTTGAAGAGAGCATTGGGTTTTTTTTTTTGTTCGAATGGATGCGCCGTGTAATAGTTGATAAACTATCACATACTACAGTCTTGATTTGCTGTTTGCCTAGTCATAAAAACACAGGCTGAACCTATGTGAGTGAAAGTTAGGTTCGCTCGTTTTTAGAGCTGCGCTGCCTTTTCGCTCGTTCTCTCAAAATACATTTAACAAACCTAAATACAAATCAAGAATAAGCCTTCTGAGTCAAGAGCTAAGCAGCCTAGTATTTTATTTTTATGGTATTTAACGTGCATTTTCTGAATACACTGTTTTTGAACTAAGCACACACTAATTTTATTTAAAGAGTAGCCTATAGTTTTCAACGTGAACTTTCGGAACAGATTGTTTTGAATTAAGCACACACGAGCTTTATTTTAAGAGCATTTAACGTGCACTTTCTTAACATACTTTAGCGTGTATTTAGGGTTTTTATCAGCCCACCACTTGTAAACTAGCTTGATAATAGACCAAACACAGTGCCCAGACTCCAGATGTACTGGTCACCATTAATAATTAGTAAATCATGGGAACTGGATCCATTACCTATTTCATACTAGAAAGACATTTTTCTGACCAGGATCAGGTGTCTGACAGTACCAGGACAGCGGTAATGGTTATTGATGACAACTAATATTAGAACACTCTCAAAAGACTTACCGATAAACGCAGTAAGCTAATGTATGCTTATATAAGTCATAACTTATATTTGATACAGTAAGGTGATTTTTAATTAGTGTCTAGGACCGAATGATTTAGTGGTCTAAGAACAACTTTAATACTGAGTAAATTAGCTTTTCTAAAACAAATAAATGTTACGGAACTCCGGACAAACTTTCTCGCTCTATTTTTACTTTCTCGCTATCTTACAGGTAGATAAAGTATTGTGATCGTCAAAAAATCTAGCTATAGATTTTGATAAATCTCGACGTTTTATGACCCCTCGAATCCGAAAAAGTGTTTTTTGAATTTCCGTCTGTCTGTACCTTCGACCAGAGCCTAAACTATTTTACCGATCGGGCTAAAACTTGGTATCTAGTGTTTTCATAGGGTTGCCTCGAGGGTTTTTGGAATTAGATATCTAACCCTAAAATTAAAGGTAGTTTACTGAAGGGCAAAACTGTAAAAAGTCGATTTTCTCAAAATTGGCTCAAACGATTTTGATTAAATTTAATTTCAAATCATTTATACATATTCTAAACAAAATGGCTATTCTCAATATTTCGGAAAAATGACTTTAAGGGCTCCGGTCTGATGCGTAAATTCTCACTGTTTATGTTATCTACGAAACTATTTGAGATATGAAATTACTTTTCATTGTAAATATGTACAACTATTTATAATACAGATATTTTATTCGCAACAATTTTTTTATAAAACCAATAACTTTAAAGCTATACGCAAATATATATATATATATATATATTAACTTTTCAAACACTAAAGGTAGAGTATTGCGACCGTAAAAAAAATCTAACCTGAAATGTTGATGGATGTCAACGTCTCATAGCCCCCCGAACCCTAAAGAGTGGTCTTTGCAATGCCATCTGTCTGTGTGTCTTTTTAACCCCAAAATTAAGAGTAGTTTAGAAAAAGCGCAAAGAGAAACAATAGATTTTCTCAAAATAGAAAAATCAAACACTTTAGGGTTCAGAGGATCATGAAATGTCGACATCCATCAACATCTCGGGCTAGATTTTTTTTTACGGTCGTAATACTTTACCTAAAGGGTTGGCAAAGTTAAAAGAAATATATATTTGTGTATAGCTTGAAAAATTTTAGTTTTATAAAAATATATTTCAAGTAAAAGATGTTTATTATAGATAGATCCACATTTATGCAATGATAAGTAATTTCATAACTCAAAGACTTACGGAGATAAAATTAAAAGTTAGAATTTTCGCATCAGACCGGAACCCTTAAAGTCATTTTGACTACAAGTTGAGAGTAGCCATTTGGTTTGTAATATTGATCAAAGCTTAGAAATGAAATTTAATCAAAATCGTTAAAATTGATTTTAATAAAATCGATTTTTTCTCTTTCCGCCCTTAAGTAAACTACCCTTAATTTTAGGGTTGGAAATCCAATTCCAAAAATTCCTCGGGTAAACCTATGAAAACCCTAGATACCAAATTTTAGCCCAATAGGTGAAATAGTTTAAGCTTTAGTCGGAGGTACAGACAGACAGACAGACGGAAATTCAAAAAACACTTTTTCGGATTTGGGGGGTCATGAAACGTCGAGATTCATCAAAATCTCGAGCTCGATTTTTTTGACGATCACAATACTTTCTCTATCTATAAGATAGCGAGAATGTAAAAAGAGAGAGTAAAAAATTTTAGGCTGAAAACCTAATATTTACGTCTAAGTTCTTTAGCTTCTGTTAAACCCAAATAGTTGTTAAAGTATTATTAAAAAGTTTTCAAAAATAGTTTTCTTTATAAATATTTTCCCTTTATTTGATTTATTATTTTGCCTTTAATTAAAATAATGAGCTACACATTTTTGAGGCAAACATAATGTAAAAATACGTTGGTGCTATAGTAGAATTAATCAAGAGAGTAAAAAAAAAAAAGATCAACCCAACAAAATAAAAATAAATCCTATGTATATAGTACGTAGGAAAAGTTGGTGATACAACCATTGGGCGAGAATTAAAAAAAAAATTACAAATAAAGAAATCAAGTGTGACAAAGGGATGGGAAAAGAATGTGGAATAAGCCATGAAATACAAGAACAAGAATCTGTCCGCGCGAAGGGTCTGTGAAGATAGAGGGGGGAGGGGGGTGTCACGTGACAAATGACTGGCGCTACCCGCAGGGACAGATATTACATTACTTAAGGACTTTATCACAGTAGACAGACCGGAATATCTTACTTTGGAAAAGCTTACTGGAGCGTGCCTTCAAACATTATTATTATTATTATTATTATTATTATCATTATTATTATTATCATTATTATCATCATTGTTATTATTACTATCATCTTTATTAATATTATTAGACTTCAAATATAGTATTTTTTTTATTTAAAAGGATTTTATAGATTTATTTAATTTTTAACTAAGCTTAAGATTATTTAAAAATTTGAACTGATTTAGTTGAGGTTTTTTTCTTTTATATGCGTGTAAGTCAAAAAGTTTAGGCTTTGGTTTAGTTGAGTGATCGAATTATTAAAAGTAAAATATAGACGCTCTCTCAATATCCGTGCCCCCTAAGTTTTTAAAAACCATTTCCCTGATTTTCCTTTATTGGTATATAAATATTCATTTCTTAATTTGAGATATTTAGTCTACGAGTTTAAGATTTCTTGTTGCCCCTATTTCTGTGCCAGGGGTATCCAAGAACTCCTTTATTTTGCATTGCTATAATCCTTGGCATGACTAGTTCTCGAAATGTATCAAAGAGTCAAACTGGCATATAGAATAGAATATTTATATGAGGGTATAACTCTAATTAACAAATCCAGCATGATATGCGTATTATTACAGTTGCCATTGTAATATTGGCAACATAAAGCCCTCCTGAGTAAAGGTGGCTGAGTTATCTGATAACTCGCGATCTTAGATAATCACTCGTATGTGGCTAACCATTTCCCCACGTCCATCACAGATTCTGCCTTAAAATATGAGTGAAGACTGACCCTGGTCACTGGGTAACTGCAGGATAACTCAGTGGTGTACTAATCCAAAGGTCCCAAGTTCGATTCCCCTATCCAGGTGTCATTTTTCCATTTAAAGAATATAATTTTTTGGGTTAACACACTATTTAAAATGAACACAGGTTGATACTAAATTATTATATTTTATTTAAATAAATATAGAACGATGTCCAAATACGATCTTCTAAAAAACTTATGTTCTCCTCTAAGCTTTCTGTCGGTGATATTACTACCAATGTTTAAATTATTAAATATTTTATAAACTAGACTCGAATATTTCAAAAACCTATGAAACAAATAAAATTTGTAAGGAGTCGTTTGGTCACAATATTCTTCCTTAAAAGGAATCGCGTTAAAGTTGAAAATCCCAGTTCCCATCAAATAAAGTTCCACCTCTCCAATCGTAGCATTAAAAGCAAACATCTCTCACTTCTAGAATATAGTGGTGCACCCAAAACAATTTTAATAAAAACTTAGAATACATCAAGTCGAACTAAACAATCGAGCATTGAAGATGTGTTGAGTTAATTTTATCTACATTTTTATTCTACTAGACAAATAGTTTCAACAATAATTTTCCAACGCACCTGGCTACGAGCCTAGGGGTCCCGGGTTCGAATATCGGCTGGTACCGTGGGTCATTTTCCAGAAAGGGTTGTTATCCCAACAGTCACCAGGGTCTGGCTAGTTAGGTTAATAGTTTCTACTGGTTCCACCCCGTCATATTCACTCTCATCGGGAAAGGGAAAGAGCCTCCAAGGTAAGGATGTACGATTAGGACACACGGGTGTCCTCTGTACATTAGTACTGGCTAGTCTTCCCACAAATTGGGTTTCGAGGGATGTATCTCAGACACACACACACATGTATATGTATATATATTTATATGTTTATATTCAATCTTAGGCAGAAATTACTTTGTTTATTGATTCCGTTCGTTCATGCACTCAATTTGTTACTATACACAGACACCAGGTACTGTTTTGTTTCGGTTTGTTAATATTTTTTTTAAATTTATTGATTGCCTTGATTGGTTAAGAATTATTTTTCTTTTCTTTTTTTTAAATAATCTGATCTTACATGGGGACATGGAAGAGTTTATTGGCAAATTGCTCCATTTTAATGTAAAGGAGCGAGAAATATGTGAGGTGCGCTGTACCATTTTTTTTCCCCCTCTTTTTTAATGTTACGTGTCTGCTCAAGCCAAATGTCATCTAGCTCGGAGTGTACTTGCGAAGTTACAGCTAATCCCACGGAATGCCGCCAGGGGCTCTCATCAAGTTGTCTCTCAAGTATGAAGAGGACCTTTCAGTTGGAAAGGAGCCACCGGATAGCACCGGACAGCTAATCCGTCCAAATTACCGGGTCGAGAGATGAAACCTTACATGCAGTTTCTTCTTCTTCGATGATTAGAACTTGTCCAGTCAGGGAGGGTTTTACGGACAGGGAGACGCTTCCAATCCTCCTTTCAGACCGGCGCGGGAGGATTATTCCCTTGGAATCTTTCAAACGTTCGTGGATTATTGGATGGAGTTCTTGAAGCCCGGGGATGTATTCATACTCACCACTTCATTTTATGATATGTTATTTCGAAAGGTTGTGGGATTAAACATTTGCCAAGGGAAATTGCCCTTTAATTTTTCAAGGAAAATTTTCAGAATATTTAAGGGGGAATGGAAATTATTGCAAATAAAGGCTAGTATTCTTTCTAATTTTATATTAAAAATGTTTTGGTCAAAATAAATAAAATAGTGCTTCAGTAGTTGCGTTTAGTTAAATTTTTTACACAAAATAATATCAACAGTTCTTAAATATTTACTATGAGCATATTGGTGTTTGATAAGAAAATCTTTTAAATGACTAGTTTCAGTAAAGATATAACAGATCTCCCAGTCAGTCACTAAAGTCAGGCCTGCTGTTGACCAGATATGTTAATACTTCAATATTATAAATCAGGTGAGATGAAAAGAACCTCGAGCTAAATTAGAATTTTGTTAGAATCTTCATACTAAATATCTGCTGGCCAAAATATATAAAGTAGCTTTGTTAAGATAAATTTTCTACGCATAGTAATCTCAATAATTCTTGAATATCCGTAACTAAGGAGTTTGAGAAGAAATTTTTAAATAAAAAGAAAAGCTGTAAGCTCAAATACATCGATGCTTATTATAGATATTCAAGAACTGTTGAGATTGCAATACGGAGAGAATTAAACTAAACAAAACTAATAAAGCATTATGTTAATATTTTGGATACAAAAAATATTATAAAAACTACTAAAGTACGAACCTTAACTTAAGTTCCCTTTTGCTTCAACTTAAAACAGCGCTTTTTAATTTATGTGCCATCGCACATTGATGTGTCACGAAGGTTCAGAAGTTGTGCCTTGTGAGCTTCAGATAGTTTAAAAAATAAACTAGAAAAAAAATTTGAAGTAAAAATAAGTATTTTTATATTTATGGCTGAAATTTGTTTTTAATAACAAACACTTATTAGTATTTTAGTTTTTGAACTTTAAAATACACTCTTAATACAAAATTTTTAATAGTAGTTTCTGCTTAGAAAGCTTATGGTGTGCCTTGACGATTTTAGTGCCCTGTTAGGTGTATCGTGAGTTGAAAAGGATCGAAAATCGCTGCCTTAAAACCTAACTCATACAAAATTTCCCTAAAATCCAATCGCATGCTTCGACCATCACTTATCACTTTAATTATTACTACTTTGATAGAACGACCCAAATATTTAGGCATTATAACACTCTTGACTCACCCTTTTTAGGAAATTAGTTTTACAACACACATTATGATTTAGAGTTAAGCTCACTCTAGTAGTATAAAACCTTTGGCGTTGCACAGAAAAATTCATTAAAAAAAATCCCCTTCGTTAATCATGCTTTGAATAAAACCTGAGGATGAATTTGGAAAACATTTTTGAAAGGAGCGAATTAGTTAATGTGTAAAACTTAGATAATATATTATGGTATGTTAGTTACAATATTCATTTTCAATATAATAATTTGTATAAGATTAATTTAAATGCTTACACTCTAACCCCCACCCTCAAAAAACCGATATATATCTTAATTCGTCAAAATGCCTTTTATTATGTTATCAACTTAAAGTAGGCTACTACCCTGATACTTAAAGAAACACAGCATGGTATCAAAACTATTATATCCTTTATGTCAATACAAATTATATTTAAAAATTCAAAGAGACCCCCAGCTTTACTATTAGTATAGTATAAAATTCTACCAATAAAAAAATATGCTCTAAGCAAGAAATACTTATATCTTAGCCCAGTATTAAAAGCATCTGTTTGTCTATTATTCCATATGATTGTCAAAATAATAGGTTTATCTGAGAAAACTTACCGAGAGGTAATTTACTGAGAAGTGATTTGAAAATTGTCACAGCGAAGACAGATTAAAGAAAGGTTATGTTTTAACTTGACCATTTGGCATTTCATTTATCTGTCTGAATGGATTTCTGGATATTTGTTACGCAATAACTGTTAAATGCCTGGACTAATTTAAATGAAAATTCGCAGGGATAGTATTAGAACCTAAGCCAAATAATGTATGTGCATTGCACAGTACATGATTTTTTGATCTGGCTATCCTTTTCAAGATGGTGACTGCTCAAAAATATGTCTGTCTCTTTGTTTGTTCCACGATAACTGCCAAATAAGTAGACACATTTTAACGAGATTTGGCAGAGATATTTTTTGGACCTAGGCCACAGACAAGTAAGAAACAGACTCTCAACCTTACGGGGGCTTCACTGCGCTCCTTTTTCCAGCTTGAGTCCTTCAACACTGGACGTCGCTAGTGTCACTGCTGGGTGATAATAGGACTAACCGCAGCGATCCTAGTGGTGAAGGACTCAAACTGCCAAAAGGAGCGAAACCATTTTATCCTGGAGGTTAAGTGTCTGGGTATATTATTTGTCTGTGACCTAGACCGAACAACGTATTTACATATTTTTGTATCTAGTTGTCCGTTTAAATATGGCGGCCGATCAATGGATTTTGGCTTAGTGTCTCATCTCAAGTTATTTTAATTTATAATTATAAACAAGCAATCAAGTATCTAAGGCGTGATTTTAATCTTTGACATATATTTTTAAAGTGAGGTCATAAACCTCGTGAACAGCGGCTATGCTTTATGAATAAATTGTACTGTTTACTAGAGTATAGTTTTTCTCTCAAACTTGACTACTAAGGAAAGATATCAACTTTAAAACTATTTCAACTTGAAATCAAAAGATAAATGTTAAGACTTTAGTAGGTAACAATAAGAACATGGAGTTAGCGAGGTCTACTGCTCACAGAACTATTAGTAGTTGGGTACAATTGGGTCGTAATATTCTTTTAATCCCAGAAAGTATCTACTATTGAGAGGCTTCACTATATATGCTGATTTTTCCCCCTAATTTAAACATTCTATGAAGCAATGCTAGTGACCTACTAAAGAACAGAGAGCCTATACCAGGTTGTTTGTCTACTGTAATGCACGGAGCGGGAATATTTGAACGCATTTGTCTCCATAATCCCCCCCAACTGTTCACATATATAAATAATGTGAGCAAACTCGGTTAGCAAAGTGGAGTAATGTAAACACCAGAACACATACAATTTACAAAACACACACACAAACTCATATACTACTCTACTCTACTCTTTGATGAGAAATGAAAGATTGCTACTACTCTCGTCTAAATACTCTTGCTGTATAAACAAAATATTACTTTGAAAAACTCGTCTCATTTTAAATTCAGAATAATAAAACAAATATTAGTATTTATCTCAAAGTTAGGAAAGCGCAACATACAACTTTCTATACATGATGAAAATAAACATATACATAATAATATGAGCAAAACACGTATTTATGTCCACGCAGACTGAACGCAAAGATCGTCTAATATGGTTTGTCAATAACGAAGATGTATTTAATCTCGGTGATCTAGTTCAGTGTTAATCAATTTTGTCGAAGTTCATGGTACACTTAACAAGCCTAAAAATGTTGCGGAGCACTGTTTTGTTTTGGGTACGCACCGCGACAGCAAAATTGGATTACGCACCCAGTCCAGCGGTTATAAATCATAGTTAGGAGGGTTATGGACTAATTTATTTTCTAAAGTAACTTCAAATGTTCCATAATTAAAGGCTGAAGTTGTTTTTCTGTGCCCGTTTCTTTAGAATTTGAAAATATTTCGTTTAAACAATAATTTGGGTATACCGTCACTGTATGCACGGCTGCCATTCTTAGCAACTTCCTTCGTGTACTTATTGAAAAACTAGATGTAGCGCTCTGTGTTGTTGCTATACGGCACACCTAATCTGTCAATGTGATTTATCAGTGTGCCTTGGCACACCGATTGGGGAACCGAGTTTATTTTTCCATTAATGGTTTTCCAATCGTTATCTACCTATGGCAAATTCGGGTACACCTCCTCCAAACTCCATCCTCCTCACCCTAACGAAATTATCTACATATTTCATGACAGTAGGAACTTGAAAGTGTATTGCCATACCTACAAAAGTGCGCCACCTATCCCTACTTTGAGTTGGTTTTATCCAGTAAACCTCATTACACCTTATCTTTATCTTGAGCTAGTTCTGTTCAATCCCCCTCATTAAACCTTATGCTTATCTTGAGCTGGTTTTATCCAGTAAACCTCATTACACCTTATCTTTATCTTGAGCTAGTTCTGTTCAATCCCCCTCAATAAACCTTATGCTTATCTTTAGCTAGTTTTATCCAGTCAAACTCATTAAACCTTATGCTTATCTTTAGCTAGTTTTATCCAGTCCACCTCACTCATTACACTTTATTCCTATCTTGAGCGAGTTCTATCCGATCCACCTCATTACACCTTATCACTAAATTGATCTAGTTATATCCATTCCACCTCATTACACTCTATCAGTATCATTTCCAGTCCTCCTCATTACACCCTATACCTTTCAGGTCCATTCTAATGTTATCTCAATCCTCGGTCCCAGCACAGATTTATCTGACAAGACGTTTATTAATCACAACTTGTGAATGTGTGGAATGTGAGGCCTCCACCGTGGTTCGGATCCCAAGTTAAACTGTAGGTCCTCCATTTCATCTCACAATCACCCTACCATTACACATTAGCGTAGTGTGTACAAACTGAACGGGTAGTAACACGCAGTGCTAATAATAATAATAATAATAATAATAATAATAATAATAATATTAATAATGATAATGATAATAATAACAATAACAATAAGAATCTAATGTTATCCTCCTATCTGCCTCTAGGTATTTCCACTGGTACCTCTCTTTTCTTTATTTTTTAGCACCGCGTCTTAATACCTGTTCAGGTTACACGTATCATTGAGGCCTACTAACTACAGTAATGAGTTATCGATGAGGGAGGTTGAATTCATAGAAAGTGTACCCGGCTCTGCCTATAGGAAGAGTTGAAAACAATTTTAGAAAACACACCCTGAGTACACCCGACTGGGATTCAAACCCCAATTTCCCTCGTCATTGGCAGTCTAGTCTAAGACTAGAGTGACGACTTAGATGATGCGGCCACCAAATAAGGACATATTGTAATAATGGGTCAAATTTTTGGTGCAAAAAAAATATTTGCGTGCATAGAATCTTATTTCCCTACTCTATCCTGTGTAAAGAAAAAAACTAAATCATAAAACTATTTCCGATCTCAAATAGAAAAAAAACAAAACAGTGTGACGTTTTATGTTTTGTTCGTACTCAAATAGCTCCGTCGCATGTTACCTTACACAACAGGGATCTACTTTATATTATATTCACGGCGGCACAAAAGGGAAGTGTTGGTGGAAGTGGCTCACGGCAAAAAGCCCGTATTACATGTGCATTACTCCGACAAGTTTCGTATTCGCTTTGAAGTTTACCGCTAAGGGAAGAGGAGAGAAGAAGCCAGCCAACAAGATGAAAATTGGAGGGAAAAAAAATGTGAGTGAATAGCAATAATAATAATAATAAACGTCTTGAAACACTCAAGTAGAAAACAACGCGAGGAAATGAATTTATATATATATAAAAAAGTTGAATTTCTTTTGTAGAATTGTTTGAAATTAGGGGCAGCCCAACTACAAGCTTCACATGCGAGTTATTAATTACCAAGAAACCTTCATATAAGGCTCCAATATTTCAACGTCATAATTTAGTCAGCTTGACTTTGAAAAAGTTTTCTTTGTCAATGTCTTTCATCTTAGAGGGTGCTTATCAAGCACTTTATATATATACATATAAAAAAAATATGAAAAATGTGTAAGCTTCGTTAATAAACGTGAAATGCTTTACGTGTAGCTCGTATAATATTTATCATAACTTTGAGCTGCGCGAAATATATCTATTTTTTACTAGTATTTTTTCTCTTTCGTAAAAATGATGCGAGAGGGAAAAAAAGTGTAAATAGAAGAAGAACAAAGTATAGAGTGACACTCCGTTTGGGAGCCAAGAAGAAATTTAACTGGACTTTAGTGTTTAAAAATTATAACATAAGTAACGTGTAGATCAATTTGTTAAGCTTTTAGGAAGTTCAATCAATTAAAAGCTATATATATTTTAAAATAAAATATGAAGTCTAATTGTTTAAAATGTATTGGATTTAATGTCAGGCGTGTATAGGATAGACTACGAGTGTAGTGTATCCTAAAATAAACAATTATTTTCAAGTACGAAATTTAATTATATGTTCGCTTTAGAAACCTGCTTAGATATTAAAATCCACTTTTTTTGCTATAGCAGGTATTTAAACCCTATAACTAAATGATTGGAAAATATATATTATGATAGATTCTAAACAAAAATAATGTATCACCTTTATGATGATATAGGTTACATCATATTTTATTATGTTTTGACACAAAATAACTTTATTATTTAATTAAGGCTATAGCTTATAATATTTTTACCAAAAATAGCAAGTGTTAAATAGTAATTTTTCATTGCAATACATTTTAGATATTAATATCTATATTTCAACCCGTAATCCATATCTATAAATTTAACTTTATGGCTACCCAATTCATGAAATGAACTAGTTTTTGCCCAGTCCATGAAATTGACAAAATAATAATAAGTTTGGTCAAACCTTTAATCATTTAAGAATCGAAGGCTAGGTTTAGTTTGGTTGGGTTGGTTTATATTTCTTAATATATAATATCGGAGATATATTTTTAGCTAAACTTTTAGTAGATAGGACCATTTATTTTATCGCTGAATCTTACTAGCTATTCAGGTTTACGAATATTTACCAATTACTCTAATATGTTGGTTGAATTTTATAGGAAGTGTAAACAAATTTGCGTGGAGAAAGAATGTGGAAAACCATTTAGGAAAACCACCATCAGTACATCCAATCGGGACTAGAACCCCGATCGCCCTGTCATCGGTGGTCTAGTCTATTGAGCGAGTAACGCCTTAGACCATGAGGCCACTGAAGCAGGTGATAGAACAATAATTTCCAATTCATGAAATGGGCAAAAGTTCATGCAATTTTTGCCCAATAATTCATGAAATGGTCAAGAGAAGAGGCTAGTTCACGGAATAGACATAGATTTTCCCAATTTGTGAAATAGACAGCTTCACTAATAGGTTGTAGCATATACATTCATTTATATATAAAGTTTATCAAACATAAACAGACATATTTAAATCATGATTATGATTTTAACTTGACTGATTTGGATGTATTTCATTTCATCAAAACAGCTCAAATTTAAAATACCTCATCTTGGGATTTCTTTAGAACGAATGTATTTCGTTTTCTATTCATATTTGAAATTACTCTGCATGATTACTGTCAGAATAGAACTCGTGCAGTCTCATTCATCAGGCAATGGAATCTCAAGATTTATTTCTATATACCGTATATATAAAACAACAAAAATAAAAGCGAGGATAAAAAAAACTTGTTTCATACAAAGACATACATATACACAAAAAAAGTTTCAAAATGAGAACAAAAGCTGTAAAATGATGTGGCTTAAATAGTGCAGAAGTGTAAGAAGGATTAGAGAAAGAGAGAAAGGGGGAAGGGGGAAGAAAATAAAAATAAAAAATATATGCAAAGTCCCTGAAGAAGTGAAAAAACGCGAAGAAAACTTGCTCATTAATTTTTAAAGCTAGAGTAAAAGGAGGGGTTGGGTGTTTGGTTGGGGTGATAAGGGGGTGGGGAGAAGGGAGAGAAAGATGAAAAGAATGTGCATGAAGTGAGTGAGTGAGGAAATCCCACCTCCTCCCTCCCACCAACTTCTTTGGTTGTCCTGCGTCTTAGTTTTCAGCCTCTCTAAGACGGGCTTTTCTTCCAAGTTACATACAAATTTCAAGTACATCCAGTTTCAAATCCTCCATTTCTTTAAAACCAAAATATACACCTCTTCGTGATCATTATAAAAATATATTTTCTCCCCGGCCTATGTTGTAAGATTGTATACCCAATGATCCAGTGCTGAATTCACAACAAGGATTGAGAATATTTGGAATCTAAACTAGGGAATTGTTCCCTTTCTAACAAGTGATAAATTAACGCTCTAGCTTGCGTCTGAATGTTGTGTTATTCATATAATTAAGCTATTATAAAACACTATGGCATATATAGGCATAAAACATATCTACAATTAATGTTTAGGTGTAATCATAATTTTATTTAACTCTCTAAACGTAAGAATAGTTTTACGTGCCTTACCTCACCTTTATAGTAAACATCAAACCACTCATGTATCCTATTATTTCGCTATATGCGGAAACTACTGTCAGTCTCAATCGGGATTCAAACCAAACGGTATCAGAAGCACTATTTTACTCTACCTGTGTTTAGCGCATGTAAAATAATTATACCTGCTTCAGTGAAGGAACAGTCAAAAGCTTCACTCTCGTGTTAGACTGGTCTGCTGATGATGGGGGGATCGGGGTTCGAATCCCGGTCGGGTCTAGTGAAGATTTGTTCTTAAATGGTTTCCCAATCTTCTTCCATTAAAATGAGGGTAGAATACCTCTAAAATTCTTCCTCCCTCGTCCCTACCCCTTTAGAATAATTAGCATATACACGCAGATAGTAAGACGCGTTGATAAAAAATATATGTATTCTTCACTTATGATCCACATTTTACAACCCATCCCGTTTCTCTGAATAGTTAGACTAATGGAGGAAGAATTTAGACAGTCATTTGGAGGTAAAGTGGGAAACAAGATGGCTTTTTTTTTTAATATTCACCAGCGTCTTACTATCTGTCCAGGTTACATGCATAAATGATGATTACTTTAATGGTTTAAGGATAGGAAAGGAGGAATTTTAGAGATTATCTACATGCATTTGCGTGGAAGGAGAGTGGGAAGTTATTTAGGGAAAACCACCCTCAGTATTATTATTATTATTATTATTATTATTATTATTATTATCATTATTATTATTATTATTAGCACCGCGTTTTACTGCCCATTCGGGCTGTACGCACTAACGCTAATGTGTAATGGTAGGGTGATTGTGAGATGAAATGGAGGACCTACAGTTTAACTTGGAATCCGAACCACGGTGGAGGCCTGGCACTCCACACATTCACAAGTTGTGATTAATACACATCTTGTCAGAGGTGAAGGAAGGGTTTGGAAATCAGATAAATCTGTGCTGGGACTGAGAATTGAACCCCAGACCCCAGCACAAAAGTCTGACACCTTATCCCTAGACAGCCAGGTCACCAGCCACCCTTAGTAGACCCAACCGGGATTTGAACCCCAACCTTCCCGTTATCAGCAGGCCAATCCAACACGAGAGCGACGCATTAGACCATTCGTCCACTGAAGTGAGTCAAATCGTGTTTTTTTTATCAATACGTCTTACTACTTGTTCGGGTTATACGCCTATGTACTAATTAACACTAATGGTTTGTGAATTAGGAAGGTTTAATTGAGGAGTGTACCCGAATTTGCGTGAGAGGAGAGTGAAAAACCAGATAGGAACACCCCCCTCCCCCAGTACACAAGACTGGAATCGAACCCCGATTTCCCAATCTTTGGCAGTATAGTCTAACACGATAGTAGCGCGTTAGACCACGCGGCCACCTAAGAAGTTATCAAATCTTGTTAAAACGTTATCTGTGATAGGTTTTCCCCAACTTGGTCCCTATTTGACCAATCATACATGTTCTATGCTCCACATACCTCATATGGAAAATGTATTTGCTACGCTACCTTGGCCAATTACTGTCTTACTGAGTTATTAGAGCATGGTATAGGTAAAGTTTTGATTGACTGTTTATCCTGGCAGAACTCCGCGTCAAGCTATTGATTAAAACACACGTATGTCTTTTAACTGTCGGAGAATTTCCCGTGAACTTCTAAACACACGACTGACAAACCAACTTAGACTAAAACAGAATTCTAAATACTACACATCCAGAACTAGTAGCGATCAATCAATAGGATACCTACACTCTTTAGATATCAATATTAACATTATTGCTAGAGACATTTTTGAAAGACTTGGCATTACAAATAATCACTAATCAGTAAAATATTCTTAATTAGAGGGCTAGGGTCAAAAATTATAAAAAAACTTCCCTAGGTATTGCCTTATAACATATAAATACCTAGTTTGAAAAAAAAAAATACATCAAACCATTTCAAATCCGTGGCCAGGGGGAAACAGGTAGACAGACAGAATTGTAAAATCCACTTTTTATGGTCCAAATGTAAAGATTCATCATAATCCCGAGGTCTGTCATAGCTTGGAACCTTTTTGTTAAGAAAAAAGCGTACAAGTATGACACAATCAAAACCACGATCGTCCATTGTTATTTTATCAACAGACCGGCGCTCACGTAATAATTATTATCGTTAGTAAGCAAGTGTTTTGCCGACCAGAAAAACAGCCAGTTGTAATAAACACCAACTCAGATGGGGGGGAAACCTAGTTTTGTACTGTATAGACCCTGATATTTTGGCCATTTTAGGAGGGTTGGGAGGAAAGACCAGAGAGTCATATCAAAGGGTCCCTCTTTGTGTTTTGTATACTGTCAACTGTCTGGTCGATGATCAGTCTGTAACAATATTCCGGGTGTTGGAGTCCTCGCATAACACGTGGGAGTGGACTCCCCAACACTTCTCAAAAATCTTTAAGTGTACCCCTAGCCATGGTATAGTCGAAGCTTCGAGAGAATACGCTAGGTATTTAGAGTCGTAACATCCAGACCAGGCCATCAAGCTGACTGTTTAATGAAATAATAGTGACATTAGCGAGGACCTCCTAGCCTAATTAGCTCTAAACTAAAACTTGTTCAAACTACATCACACACTGTACATTCTAACGACTAAAAAAGGAACCCGCAAAGTCATTTGACATGACCTAACCCAGCTCACTAAGCCATTCCTGACAAATTTGTCCTCGGGGATGGGTGGGTAGCAACAAAGTTGAACATTGTCACGATTACAAAAACATTAGCTTGATATGACTCCGATACCCCAATTTTCTTACGAATGATCATTTTCAGAATTTCTTAGAAAATTAAAACTGTTTTACCCACCAAAATTGTTATCATTTTACTATTTTTCTGGTGTTATTTTATAGGTATTTATAATAACTAGAAAAATGTGACAGACTTGACTTATGAATATGTGAAGTTAGATCTTATAACTTTTTCTTATTTTCAGATAAGTAAATTTATAAGAAAATTGTGGCAAGGCTAGACCTTTCTAAGTACACGTCAAAGGGTACAAGCAATATTACTTATTTTCTCAGAAGTTAAGGGAACGGCTGGGCCGTTTGACTCGTTGGAACATTTGACCGTGTAAAGGTTCACATTTATGTCTCTCTCGCACTAATTATCTTGCAGATAATTCACGGGAGCTCAAACTTAGCGGTCGACGCTACTATTCCTAGTCTTTATCGCTAGCTTCAAACGGGGACTTAATTAAAAATCACAAATTGAAAGGGGGGGGGAGGATAAGAAGGAAAGGAGGGAAACCATGCCTTTAACCCTCCTTAACTTTCTACGGCGGAAGTTTAACCTTTAAAACAATTGAACCGAAATCTAAGGAATCAGATTAAGGAGAAATATATTCAACCCACGAACACTGATTAGAGGTAAGATTTTAAACCATGCTAAGAACAGACATTCTACTACGAAACTAACCTCACTTTGTTTATTTCATGTATTATATTTTACATCAATAGCGAGAATATGGAGGATTTTTATATTTAAAATTTTAGTTGGTGACCAATGTTTTTTAAAATCATTATAATACAACTTCAACGCCCAAATATTGGAGATAGCCGTCATTTGGATAAACTGCCTTGATAGTCGTGACAGTATGTACAAGTTCAAGGTCACCTAAGTTAGGTTAGATCAAACATACATTATAAGTCACACGGCCTAAGGAATAACTCTCGCAATACACTGCATTGCTGGCTATGGTGAGATCAAGGTTCGAATCCCGGCCAGATGTACTCAAAGTGTTTTTTTAAATAGTTTTCCCCCTTTACCCATTTAAATGTGGGCGCATTTCCTCTTAGTTATACCTTCCTCGTCCTTATCCCTAATACTTTAAGTGTGCAGATAATCCGGGGGGTTGTTATACTCGCTATACACACACACACACAAGTTAGATCAGGCTAGCTTATGTGAACCTAAATTATTCAAGCTGATTACTATGAATGCATTTTTTTTTAATTTAATGGATAAATTGACAAATTGAAAAAATAAGTACTAAGGGCACCACCTACTTCAAGGGAAATATCCTTACACCATGGTACTTACCATGGGGATGACAGTTCTTAAGTTTAAAAACCACTAAAACAATCCTCAATTTTCTTAGAATTTTCGTACTTAGAGAATGATGGTTTATTTCGATAGGGACATGTTGATACATTTCACTCACATTATGGCGTTAGCCATATTTTGAAATAACAAAATTCCTTCATAAACAACATGGCATTTCTAAACGTCTATATTCGTCTCACTACTCTGTCCTTTTGTGTGTCCAGGAGTGATTCTTTTTCAAATTTAAATTTATTGAAAAGTGGCTTCCTCCATACGAAGTGCACTGACTTACACTGATTTGAAATTTCTGTGTTGATATTCATTCATAAATGTGTTTGTTTATCCTTTAGATCTATTTTTTTCCCCCCAAACAAATAAAAAATGTATCATAGTAGGCCTACGCCTGACTTTTTCTGACTTTGTTCAAACTCAACATGGACCACAACCCTTCTATTACTCATCCACCAGTTCCCTCCCCTTCCCCCACTCATTCATTTTTACTTTCTCTCTATCTTACAGGTAGAGAAAGTATGGTGATCGTCAAAAAAATCGAACTCGAGATTTTGATGAATTTTGACGTTTCATGACTTCCTGAATCCGAAAAAGTGGTTTTTGAATTTCCGTCTGTCTGTCTGTCTGTCTGTACCTCCAACTAGAGCCTAAACTATTTTACCGATTGAGCTGAAACTTGATATCTAGGGTTTTCATAGGGTTGCCCCGAGGGGTTTTTGGAATTGGATATCTACCCCTAAAATTAAGGGTAGTTTACTGAAGGGAAAAAAGAGAAAAAGTCGATTTTCTCAAAATCGGCTCTAACGATTTTGATTAAATTTCATTTATGAACATTAATAAATATTCCAAACAAAATGGCTACTCTCAATATTTCGGCAAAATGGCTTTAAGGGCTCCGGTCTGATGCGTAAATTAACATTTTTTATAATAGCTCCGAAACTATTTGAGATATGAAATTACTTAGCATTACAAATATGTATATATATTTATAATACAGATATTTTATCCGAAACATATTTTTATAAAATCAATAACTTTCAATCTATACGCAATTATAGAAATTTTTTAACTTTTTGGACATTAAAGTTTAAGTATTGCGACCGTAAAAAAAACTAACCTGAAATGTTGATGGATGTCGACGTCTCATGACCCCCCGAACCCTAAAAAATAGTCTTTGCAATGCCGTCTGTCTGTGTGTCTATAAAAACTTAAAATTAAGGGTAGTTTACTGAAGGGCGAAAAGAGAAAAATTTGGTTTTCTCAAAATCTGCTCAAACGATTTTGATTAAAATTCGTATCTAGGCGTTGATTAAGATTATAAATAAACTGGCTATTTTCATTTTCCTATGAAAATGATTTTTAGGGTACTTTACAGAAGCGTTAATTTCCGTATCTCCACAACTATTTGAGAAACTAAACAACTTATCATTGCAAAATTGTAGGACTATTAGAAATAAAAAACTTTTATTTGACATATATTTTTATAAAAGCAACAGTTTCTGAGATATTTGCAAATATATTAATACAATTTTGTGAGCTTTAGTTGTAAACATATACTACTTAAGTCTTAACGCAATAATTCTCCAATGCCATAGAGTAATTAAATATAAGTATCTAAAAAAGTATGTTATTTTTCCTTAAAGCTCTTAGGAGAAATGTTTGCATAGCAATGATCTATCTCCATTTTAGACTCAATAGTCAATATTTACATTTTTTATTGGTCAAAATGTATAAATGAATAATTAAATATCAATGCGATGACTTGAAGATCTGCAACACCTTATAAAATGTTAAAATTTTAACCAGAAATCGAAATTTTAATACGAAGTGTTGACCCTTGTGGAAGACATTAAACTGTTTGAAATGCTCTTAGGTGAACAAAGATGCTCCTCTTTTCTCATTGATTCTATATTATTGTATATTATTTTATGCGTGTTCTTATGTGGAGTGGTGATGATACAATGTACATTATTTCGTTCAGAAATCTTACGAGTTTATAGAAAGAGAGAGAAAGTCTGTGCGGTGCGCCGTACCATTTATTTTTATGAAATAGGAGGATGATTGTTTCACTGGTTCATCAACCTTCATCACTTTTTACCATTAACAAACTTTCTCCAAGGTTTTTGTACGAGTTGGGGGACAATTTGTTTAAGTTGAGAGTTTTTCCGCTCAATTTTCGCCATCATGCTTTCTCATGCATTTCTCGTTACGCCACTGGATTTCAATCGAGGGTGTTAACTGACCAAGATTTTTTTTAAATATGGGGGGGCTAGAGACAACAAAATCTTTTGAAATTCAGAGCATTAAAAACTTCCATTAAATTAGTATAAAAATACTTTTATTAATCTACAATTAGGCTCAAAATGAATAAAACTGTTACTCTACTATTAACTAGCTATAATGAGTTATTCTAAAATATTTTTACTCTTGATGAAATTTTAGAGTTTATTCTATTTATTACTTGTTTACTAATTCAAAACTAATGTGTAGTATTTTTAAATTCAAACTAGAAAAAGAACAACTATTAAACGTGAGATATTTTAATAATATCTCATTATTTGTTACTATAAAATTTATTTTCATAACAGTTCATTGGAAATATGTTATTAAAATTACTTTAATGGTGATTTTTTCTAGCAAATATTAATGAAGAAATTAATATATTGAATATGTTTATGGATTGTTCTGCATTATATAATGTATTCTAATAATAGCTTAGAAGCATGCTTCCTAAACATTTTGCTATAGAAAAAACTACAATTTAGAGTCCAATGTACTCAACTTCTTGAATAATTTTGAGTGTTATTTTTACTAAATTAATTAAAATTTAATTTAATTTATTAAAATATATGAAGGTGGAAATTAATTTTTGTTAAAGAAACAGCTCCGATTTTATATAGGTGGGTTCGCTGTGCTGACCACATGACACCTTATGTCCGCAGAAGTTGGCATCCTCAACATCAGAAGGCGGCCGCACGGTCGGAATGGCTCTACTGCGGGCTGACGCCATGGAGTTATATATTTATTTATTTTAGTTGGAAACTCGCATTTGGACATCAGAATTTAACCCCGGACCTTTGGTACGCTAAGCTAAAGGTCTCGGTTCATTTCCCCCGTTCAGGTGTTATTTTTAGACTACACTTAATGTAATTGAAAGCTTTTAAAAAAAATGTTCTAGTCTCAAATAATTGCACCATCTCGGTAATTTTAACTAAGAAATCTTCTAGAATATAGAGCTATACATCAAACAAAACGTGGGGGATGAAAAACCAAGTAAATATTTATATTTAAGAAATAATGTGTACATTTATATTTTGAAAGCAGGTCCTATATGAGTGCGGCGGTTTAGTGAGGGGTGTGAGGTGGGGGAGGGGGGAAGATGACTGAGTGTGTGTCTTCAAGATGAAAGCTGGAAGCTAAATAAAAAAACTCCTCAAGCAAAGCTTTTGTTCTTCTCAGAGAGACACTTCCGCCATCTGTCGTCTGTTGCCTCAATTACAATCCATCTTCGGCAACTTTACCCCACCCTTCATCATTTCTAAGATAAAACATTCTCTTCTGGGTTCTCTCTCCGTCTTCTATTCACTACCCCAAGAAAAAAAAACTTCTCTTTGAGAAATATTACACACGAGGAAGATATGGAGTCATTATGATGACATATACATTTTATATAAAGAAACAAAAATAATTATTTAAAAACAATTATTCTATCCACTTCGGTGACAGCGTGGTCTAAGGCGCCACTCTCGTAATATACTAGACTGCCAATAACTGGGAGATCAAGGTTTGAATCCCTGTTGAGTTTACTGAGGATAGTTTTTTTCCAAAATGGTTTTCCACTTTACCTCCACATAAAGGTTCCTCTAAACTCAAACTTCCTCATCCTTAACATACTAGCGTATTAGTGCATATGCGTATAGCCTGAACAGGTAATACAACGCTGTGCTTAAAAATAAAATCTTATCCCAAATCTGTAGTTGCATGTTTTAACGTGCCACTCAAGTGTTAGACTAGATTGGCAGTGACGGTAAGGTTGGGGTTCGAATCCAGATTGGATTTACTAAGGACTTTATTTTTGCTAAATGTTTTCCCATTCTCGTTCCATGAAAATGCGGTTAAACTTCCTCTAAAACCCTAACCTACTTGTACCTATTACATTAGCATAATTAATGTATGCTTATAATTCGAACGAGTACTAATAAGCGACGAGGAAGAAAGAAAATCCCGGCAAGATAGAAATAAATTTTTCTTTCCTTTTTAAGGGGGCCGCCGACCAGAGCACTTGGTTGGATGCTTATCAGATATATATAATCCCCACGTAAAAACCGAGTAGTTTGTTATTTCAAAATATGATTCGCGTCAAAATTGAGGTGAAAGGTACCAACATGTCGCTAAAGAATTTAAATGACGAGTCCGACAAGCTCAGTTATAAGCTTGTCTACCATCTGAAACAAATGTCCCGGGTTCGATTCCTGGACTGACTGAAAAATGTTTCATTGGTGAAATGTGGGTTTCCCCTTTCACAGTGAAGAGTTAACGGTCGGGGACTGGTTGTTGTGTAAGTTATAGATTTAAGTTAGTTTAAAAGTCGTGTGCTGATTATAACCAGTCGGCTCATAAAATGTAAGTTAAACACATCAAATAAATAAGATTAAATTCCTTAAATTTTAAGTTATATAATATATTCATTTAAAAGGTTAAAATAGAACACGGTTTCACAGGAGCGCAGCTTACAAGATAAGAGCCATACTATAGTCCAGGGGTCAGCAACATTTTTTATCCCTCGGTATGAGGCTAGAAAAAAAATGGTGGTTCGGTTTGAAAAAAATAGAGAATTTTTTTATATTTATCATAAAGTTATTAGTTTTTTTATGATCCCGAATTGTTTGTTTGCTAAATATTTTTCGGCGAGCCGTATCAGTGAGTGGACCGTAGGTTGTAGACCGCTGGTGTAGTCCATCAAGCTAATACTGCTGCTAGCTTTAATGACAAATGGGGGTGTACATGTGGACTTTGATAACATCACAGTTTCAAGTCTGTTTCTGATCACAATGTCGGCCAAGAAACCCAGTCAATGGAAGGTCATGGGTTCAAGACTAGTATATGAATCTCATTTACAATGTAAGCTGTCAGGAAGGGAACGAATCATATGTTGTTTTATTTTGTGAGGTCCCTATAGGGCAGGAAGGGGAATTGTGGGTAACAGTAGGGAGGGAAGGTAGTTTGGATTTATTGGCTACCTTTTTTTCAAAATCAGTGACAATCTCCTACCATAGCACATGAGGACTGCTCTATTTACTATACTCAGAGTATCAGGATTACTTTACCCTAGATTTCTCTCTCTCTCTCTCACTTTTTATTTTTCGAAAAATAAAGAGAAGGGCTTTATAAATAAGAGAAATACAGTTTGACTCTAGAAATTTTACTGCTTCGTAAAAAAACATATGACTTTTTTTTTTTCCATCTCATTTTCCTTTTTGTTGTTTTTCCCCCTGTTATTTTTCTTCATTACTTTCACTGCCTTTTATATATTACAATTTCTATGTTATGATAAAATCATAGAAAATATTTGCCTCTCATTATATTACTCTTTTTTATTGTCACTTGGGCTACATTTTACAGAATATTTAAATATATATATATACATATACTTACTATACTATGTATTATTGCCATATAAAAGAATAAAGGATTTTTTTTTAATATGACCAAACCCAAATGAACAACATAAAAAATTGCTACTAAGCAGCATCGTCCCATTAAAATTCTAAAATAAATGAACTAGCATTACCATCTTTATTAGCGGCTACTAAAGTTATTTTATAGATAGACATTAGTTTAATTGCATTCATACATGTGCTATATATATTAGGGGTCAGTGAGCTTGGGTTTTTCCTTTCGAGTCGAATTAGAGTCGTGTTCAAGTATATTCATAATTTTAAAATCTTAAGAATATATTTTGTTTATTTAAAAAGTAAAATACTATATTTGAAATATCGCCAGCCAAAACAAACATAAAATGTAAATACTAAATCTTTAAAATGTGAGATTTTAAAAATATATTAAAACTACACATGTTCTTAAAATAAGAATAAAACTCATTTTTATAAATAATAAATAATTTTGGTAAAATGTTTAAAAAAATAGTAATATTGGTTTTTAAATTAGAAATAATTAAATATGATTTTAAAATAAGAACAATACTCAAAAATATAATATAAAAAATTATTAAAATGGTTTCAACACTCATGCCTTCAAGACATTTCCGTGGTACACTAAATATAACAATTACATTTTTTTATATAATTGACGTTTTAAAGAAATAATAGTTCTCCAAAATAGAACTTATTAGCTTCAATTACCCTAAGAAAAGTAAGAATCACAAGCAGCTAGAAATTTTAAATGTTTCATATTTCGTTTATTAGTCCTTAATGTAATAATCGCGCATGATCAGTTTTTTATGCTAATAAAAGTTGATATTCATATTTTAAAATGAAAAATAAGATGGTTAGAATGATATTTTTAGTAGACAGTATGAAATAGTAAATGCTTTTTTTTTATTTAAACGTGGTAAGTTTGGTAAATATGTATTGCTATGTTGATAACACTGATTTTATACAGGTTAATAAACCTGATTCTCTAACTAAATAATAAATAATGTTAGTTATGTAGTTGGACGTATTAATGCAAGTTTTAAATAACTTAATATTGAAAACAATCACTATGCATTTACAATTTTAAACTTATTTTAACTGAAATTATAATATTTTAGAAAGGGACCGTGTAAAATCAGTAAAAATAATGAATACTCAATTGTTTAATGATCTATCTAGCCATTTTTATTTTCATTGCCTTGTCATGGCAATGCAACATCAATGGAGGATGATTCAAAATGGACAAAAATATTGAATTAGTTTACCGGTCGAAAGTAGTTTTAAAGCCCTATTACTTTATTAATTATACATTTTATATTCATTTTAACAATATGTTAAGTTAACGAATGATTTATAAGGAAAACTGCTGATATTATATAAATTATTTAGCCTATACTTAGCATTGCCGGATTGCGTTTTAAAAATATACAGTACGTACATCAAGACGAATCTCAAAAATGACGAGCCTACAAAACTTTCGATCTCGATTCCGAGCTTTAATGACGAGCTCGACTTGAAGCTCGAAATCTGAGTACTTGCAGAGCCCTAATATATATATATATATATATATAACACTAGTAATATATATATATTACATAACACTAGTAATATACACAAATAGCACTAGCAATTAATACTTTAATTAATTTGAGCAAGTTGCTATTTATACATATAGTGAATTTGTGTGTATATACATATTAAAGGTTTTATATATATATTATAGATTATAATCACATATTTTATATATGTGAATCTATAATATCAACTTTCAGATTTCTAGGTCATACAGGAGTTTCTGGAGGGTGCGGAAACACACACAAACATTAGGAAAATAAATAAGATAAATTATAATATATATATTGTGTGTGTGTGTGTGTGTGTGTGATATAAGCTTTCTCAGGCTAACTAAAGTATTAATTACTGGTGTTATATGTGTAGGCTATATTATTGAGTAGCTAAATATCACTAATATAACACTTATAAAAAACCTCCTTGGCGCCAGCCTGCAATCGAGCCAAACCGATATAATTATAGCATTAAAATTTATCACGATTTTTTTGGTTTAGTATTACTTTTAACATAGGCGTTGTTAATTATTTGATTGAAAAGTTAGGTGTGATGAAGATGGTTTAGGAAAAGTGTAAGCGCATTAGCAATGAGGTTTTTTGGGGGTACCTACTTTATTGAAAATCATCTGTCCCATATTCTAATCCTGACTCCCCAACAAGTGTGACTAAGAGTAGTACAAGTACGGTACAATTTAATTATAAAGGAACCTTTTGATTGTTATAAAGTTTAATAAAACAAAGTTCATATATTCATACGTCAATCCATGGTATTTGCAACTGTCACTTTTGATTGATATTATGAATAACAATGAAATAATAATCATAATAAAGTAAAATGTTATCAATGCTGAAAAAAAATTAAGTTCTTTCTTGGCAAAATTCTACTATACCATACAAAATTCTGAGAGCTAACTTTATGCATTTTGAAATGTAATTATTACGAATTACATATGGTTGTGACGTTTTTAATATTAGTGCATTACATTCTTGACAAAATATCTAAAACATTTTTATTTTCAAAGCTCACACATCTACATATAATATTCTTTTTTCTTTAATCTGCATTTCTCAATTTTCTGACATTTAATATATCTTTCAATACAATACGTGCAACGAACTAATGTACACTATGTAACTTCTTGTGTATTTCTAAAAGTGATTAATCTTACGATTCGTAATGTGTCAAAGCCTTCTGTGCCTAGTTTGTTTGTACTCATTATAATGATGAATCTTTAGTAATGTTCTTTTTACTATCGTTTTACATTCACAGGCACAATTATCACTGTCAAAAGACTTCACAGCATGAATCATTTTCTTAATCTAGTTTAAAATGTGTAGCAAATAACTTCCTATTGTTCTCGGAACACAATAAATTTAAATTCTTTCTACCGTTCGTTTGAATCTGTTTGTGTCAGCGTCCTTTTTTTTTTCTTTTTTTTTTACCTTGTTCGTTTGTATTGAAAGATGTACTGTGAGTTTATTCCACTGCTCAGACGAGGTAAGTAAAATATAACGTTGTCTTCAAGCAATGCAACTGACAACCCTTTCAAACAGAAAAAAAAAGTTGAAATCTGTACAATTCTTCAATTAGTATTAAATTAGAGCACACAAAAAGTTATCGAAATTACTACAAAGCCCTGTTTTTTTATATAAAGCAAAATTTCATTAAATGATTAATTGAAAATTTCGAAAGTGTTTTTAAAATAATATTTTTAGCTTCATAAAAATTAGATTAATCCTTAGTTTGAATATTAAAGGAGGGAAATTGTATCATGGCGAAAAAAAACTCGCATATTAAAATGTAATTTCAAAAATATTTCAAAATCACAGATGTTTCAAATAATAAATACTGTTTTAATTCCGTAACTGAAAAATAACTCAATTTGGCTTTAAATTACTTGATCCTAGTAAATAAAAATATATCATGTTCTATTAGTTAGGTTGGAAATGCACTAAGTCTAAATTATCTTGAGGAAAATCCAACGACCTATTAATACCTAGGTGGTAGATACACAATATAACAAAGTCTAAATCAAATATATAGAAACCCACAAACCCATTTATTTTATTTAATATATATATATATATATAATCTTCAATAAGTGGCTTAACGTAATTGTGAAAGCTATATCTGGGGCAGACATCCATAATATTGAATAAATAATACCAAAACTTTTCAAGCTAGTTGAGTTATGTTTGACAGAACGTGTCGGATGTCCTTTATCAGATGTTTTCTAAATATAAAATAGAATTAACCCAGTAAATGTACTTTTCCCATAACTTTATAATCCAGCCTTAGATTAAACTATTATACTAATGCACGAGAGTAGAGAAGGTTCGGCATTAAACGGTATAACGCGGCTATTAGGATAGCCAGAAGATTTATGTTAGGTAATATAAAATGAGCATTGCAAAAACGCAGATATTTTACCATAGGCCGGAGTGGGAAAAGGTTTAGAATTGAATGATGAGAATCATAAGTACTATACATAGCCACACAGATAATACAAAATGTGGATGATGATTTAGAGATTACTGCGAACAAATATAGCTTGTTATAAGGTTAACGAGTTAAAATATGAACAGACCTTTTCTAATAGCCCTAGAGATACTCTATTGAAAATTTTGAAAAGAATACAGTCGGGAAATGCATGTTATTACGCGCTTAGCGAGTTGTTTACATCTCGCCTGTTGTTGAGGAATGTAAAACTCAGAATATACTAAACAATAGCTAAACCGGTTGTTCTCTATAGGCACCAAGCAAAGTGCAGACGATATTTGAATTCACGACACGAGCGCGCAAGACGAAGACGGCCACATTTTTAAGTTCTTGTAGGGTAAATCCGGGAGGCATCATGTTTACCGCGATCAAATACTCGAAAATCCTAAAACATAACTCGCCGTTTCTCGTAAACTACTTGGACAATCACAGTAGTTTTTTCATAATTCGTTACAAAAAGCTTAGTTATAAGACATGATAATATTATTAAAATTCCCATATTCCAATTAGTTTGCTTTGAAAAAATTGTTTTCTAATGAAAGAATTATAATGAGATTTTTAGTGCAGACATATTTTCACTCTGTGTAAAAGTTTTTTCCTAATTGATATAGGTGGGTAGTATAAGTGTACGAAATTATCATCATGAACTGAATTTTATTTTGTTATGAGATTCATTCCTCTAAGACCAATACTTTTCACAGTTTAATGTGTTTAGTTACGAGTTCTTCACGCGCGCCGCTCAGATTTACCCTGCAAGAACTTACGAAGTCATCACGAGTCGCGCCAACAGTACTAGCGGACATAGCCTATGGTGGAGAAACGTATCTTACCTTACATGATGAAATTAAATGTAGGTTGTTCGAAAACAAGGTGCTTAGGAAGATTATTTGGCCCAATAGCATTGATAAAACACTATTTAAATAATATAACATTTCATACATAAGCACAAAACATATGTATTAACCGACCCCGTGGTATAGTAGTCAGTGCATCTGGCTACGAGCCTACGCGTCCCAGGTTAGATTACCTGCCGGTACCATGGGTAATTTTCCCGAAATTGGAATCATCCCATTGGTCACCAGGGTTCGGTTGATTAGGCTTAGCAGTTCCCTCACCCTCATACGACTAGTATATTCGGGCGTCCCCTGGACAACGGCACATTAGTACCAGCTTATCTTCTCGCTATGTGGGCTACGAGTGATCTAGCCCAGACACGCATATATATGTACGTAAAGAGAGTGAGAGAGATTTAGTGCCAATGCTATTTATTACATCAGAAAAGTAATAAACTAAACAACAAAACAAATAAAAGATCGATAGTAAATAATAATACTTAATAAAAATAACCCCTATAGTATTGATGGTGAATTGAAAGAGAAATGCTAGTATACTTAGCCATAATATTAATGAATGTCATGTTTGTCATGAAAATAAACTGAGTGCACCTTTATAAATATTTTGCGCTCTCAAAGTACTGAGTGTTTACAATTCCCAACTTCTTTGAAATGAATGGCTAAGCAGCTATTTTGAGTTTAAAGTGAAATTAAGATGTGACTTTCAAGTCAATGGTAGAAAAAAAAAACTAGTAAACATGGTAATCTTGAAGCTTTTAGTTTCCTTACTGTGAGGCGAATATAATGAAATAAAGTATTAACTCACTCTTTGGGAGGAAAAGTTGAATAGTTAAGAGTGTGTACAGTGTTAAGACATTAATTATCCACGTAAATCCAATAAGGACAGTAATAATCCTTGGCCCGAATTCCATCCCTTGTTAATCACTTTAATAGTGTTTGCATACTAATTTAAAGAAAATTTGATACCTAAGACTTATTTAGAGTAGGATTCAGGATTAAAGATTTTTTTTTGACAGCTTAGAAATTTACTAAAAAAGTTTTTATGAAATTGTACGTCAAGTGATGTGAAATTTAGCTGTAGCTTTTGATATATATATTATTTACTAGCTGGTGTACCCGTTCTTTGCACGGTGAATCTGTATAGAATATTTGTTATTTTTAGTATAGCTATAAAATAAAGCAAAGGGAATTGTAACCAAATCTTAAATTGTGTTTACATAATATTCCTTTATTGGCTTAAATTGTTACAAAAAAGCGAAAGTAGGCTGAATAATACACAATGTCAAAATAGAGATATAATCTGAACATGTTTTAGAAACCAATATTTCTTTTGAAGATTAAACTTTAGCTTTTCTATACACATTACTTTGAAATCTTGGCTGTTGGTGCTTATAAAAATGTAAAACTAGTGTCACAGCATAAATAAATGGTTGTCAAAGGGTTGTAATTAAATCCCTTCAAAAGTATTTTAGATTTTTTAACGTATTCACCCCGTTTATCCTTTTTATCACGTTAACCTTTTTTAATCATTTTACCCTGTTTTGAACTTTATACGACTTTTTTACCCTCTTTACCCTAAAGTAATGACTTTTTGCCCTTTTTTCCCTTAATGCCATATATATCCTTTTTACCCTCTTTACCCTTTCCACCTTTTTATGCTTGCTACCCCGTAAATCTTTTTACCCTTTATTCTATGTTGGCCCTTTTGCAGCTTTTTAATCTTTTTACCTTTTAATTTCTTTTAATCCTTCTAACCTCTATACCCTTTTTATTTTTTATGATTTACTTTTTGCCCTTTTGGTTGTATTACCCTTTTAGATTAGATTTACTTTTCATTATTTTTACCGTTAACCCTTTTTACCCTGTTTACCTTAGACCCTTTTTACCCTTATACCTTTTCATCCTTTCCACCCCTTTTACGCTTTCTACCCCGTTAGCCATTTTCTCCTTTTGCAGCTTTTTAATTTTTTATTTTTTTTATTTTTTTTATTCCTTTTAACCTTTATACATTCTTCTTTTTTTTATGATTTAATTCTCCCTTTTTACCATTTTTCCCCTTTTACCTTTTTCACATTTGTGCCCAATTGTGCTCTTTTTGCCTTTTTGACATTTTAGTCTATTTTAGACACTATTTTAATTTTTTACCTTTTGGTCTTATTGCTCTTTTTAATTAAATTTACATAATACCGTGTTTGACCTTTTTACATTACTTATCCGGCCTATCCCCGGAGAAATATCTTAGGATAAAAAGGGTATAAAGAGTATGGTGTATAAATGGTGTGGAGTATAAAGAGTGTAGGGTAATGGATAAAAAGGGTGTAAGAGCTCACAGGTAAAAAAGTATTAATACATAAAAGGTACTAGAAATTTTATCAATGTTGAATGCAAAAAATATGTTTGTATTTTCTACAAACTTCTTTCTACTAGTATCCTATTAAGTTCTATTCTATATTCTACCATGTAAAACTCTAAATTTTGAAAATTATCATAGGCTCACAATGCTTCAAAGACACATATTTAACCATAAAAATGACCCTCTTACTTTTCATCTAGCAAAATCAAAGTCCAACCAATTTTAATCGATTCTTGGAGTGCCAAATAAAAGTTTTATGAAATTATTATTATTATTATTATTATTATTATTATTATTATTATTATTATTATTATTACTATTATTACTATGCATTACATCTGGCAATGCGCATTTTAGCTACACTAATGGAGTAGGGGTTATTGGAAGGTAAACTTCAGATGAAATGTGCCCTCATTTTCGTTTAGGGAGCGTGAAAAAGATCAGAGGTTTAAAAAAATACTCTCAGTACATTCAGTCAGTATTCAAACCTCGAACACCTCCTCACTCGAAAACTAGACTAAATGGGCCTGACGTTTAGATTACGTGTCCTCCTTTGCGGTTTGGTATTATTTTATTTTCGTTTGTCATTGACTTATAGTCAAAATTTACTATCAACTGTTTGAGATAATATTAATTCTCCTTAAATTATTCGCACCATCACTTTCCTGGGTATATTACCTAGAAAATAGTATTTTTGGCAAGGAGTAGGGGATGGTCATAATCGAACCCTAGGCCTCTCACTCCAAAGTCAGTTGTCTCTGACTACTTGTCTAATCCTGCCGAGAAACAGTTTAAATATATATATATATATACACACATAAATATGATACTAGCACCGAATCTTACTACCCATCTGGATTATACTCAGATGTGCAAGTACTAGTTACGACAATGTGTTAGGGACGATAAAGGTTGAATTGGGTTGAATCTATTTGAATTTTAGCAGTTCTTGCGTAGAAGGAGAGTGTAAAACCATTTAGGAGAAAAAACTCTAATTACAGCTGAACCTGATTCGATCCCCGATCTCCCCGTCATCAGCAGTCTAGTGTATTGCGAGAGTGACGCCCTAGACCATGAGACCACAGAAGTGGGTTGGTAACAGCTGGTTGTGTTGAGCTAAATTTAATGTTTTATTTAAGTAAGGCTCTAAAGCGTGGGCTTGTATAAGCCTGCATTAAATAGAAAACGTTTTAAATTACCCAACACAAAATAAAAAAAGTTCCCTAGATGGTTTTATTGCGCCTC
>CABFWO010000016.1:680130-692649 GCA_902155825.1 Timema genevievae
TATATATATATATATATATATATATATATATATATATATATATATATATATATATATATTAACAAAATCCATAATCCTAATCAGTTTGAAAAATAACACTTCAGAAATCAATAAAATGTGAATGTTTCAAATTTTATAATTTAGAAAAAAAAATGAATTTGAAAGGTAAGAAAAATTTGGACTTACGAGCTATATCACCACCCAAACAAATAAAAACCAATAAAACTTAAGTTATTAGTTTTATAAAAATTTGATAGCCTCTTCATTCCCAAGTATGTAAACTTTGTTTATGCATCGGCAGGACCAATATTGACTTAAAACTTTATTTTTAACGATTTTATTTAAAGTATCAATTCTCGTTTTAATATCTGTATGTCTGTAAAATCGGATTTAAAAAAAATTGTTTTAAGTTAATATTGTATTGTGGTATTTTATTGAGGAATATATAAAGTAGCAATCCACGTTTTGATATTTTCTTTGTATGCATTATATATATATATATAACAATCCTTTTCACTAAAGATAGTTAATTTCCTGTGTAAGTTCTACTATAAGCCACCAAAATCTGTTTTCAAGATAGTAAGTATACATTTATGTGTTTCTGAATTTAGTATATACTAAGAACTCTAAGCTGTTTGAATAAAAGCATCCCACAGATTTGTTTGAAAAATATTTTACTGTCTAAACATTTGGTCCAGGGCTCAAAGATCTTGGCTATAGATCCAGAGGTCCCAGATTCGATCCCCGACACTTGCAGATTTTCTGTGAAACGGGCTCAAATCAGCCTCGTGAAGACAAATGAGGAGCTACTTGAAGGAAAAAGTAGCGGTTCCGGTCTAGAACACTGAGATTAACGGCCGTAGGGTTCGTTGTGCTGACCACACGACACCCGCTATCCACGGAGTTTGGCACTATCTTGGCCAACAAGCGGCGGCCGCTCGGTTGGTATGGCTCGATTGCTGGCTGACGCCTTAAAGTTTTTGTATACATGTGTTCCTAGCAAATGAGACTAGTAATGGCCACTACCCCTCTAGTTTTAAATAATTTTACACAAAGAAAAGACTAAGAAAATTTTACTTCACCGGGATTCAAATTTTAAAAATACTTTTAGAAAGGAATGAGTCCAGCAACACAACGGAAACTCCTCATTTTAAAAATATAATTCTTCTCTGAACAAAATCACAGCTGTTAATCATCGCCATTTATAATTACAATAATCATATGAAAATATTTAAGTGGGTTTTTTCAAGTAGACAAAAAGGTATTTAGATTAATCGAAAAAAGCTATTTATGTTTATCTAAATGTTTGATAAGAAAATCCCGAATCCCAAAGTCTAGTAGTAGCCTACCAGTTGAGAAAATAAAGTTGAATTGGCCCCTTCAAACAAAATTATCTACGGGTTGGGGCGAGGAAGTTTTTTAACCATCTCCCCTGTTCTCTATCTACAACTCCTGTAGCGATCTATAGAATCATAGATAAAACCGTTCTAATTATTCTACATACCACCACGCTGCTACATTTTTATCCCTAACGGTGGGGGTGTGGATGCAGAGAACGCGAGAAAAGGTCAGTATGTTTGCAGTTTTCATATCAAAACATTGTTTTGTTCAAAATAAATCAAATAATTTACATCCAATAGAAACCTAAGGTTTAATTTTCTTCGCGTGGTGGTTTCAACTTCTTGAATATCTGTCAAGGGTGTCCTGGAGTTTAATGACCCATATTTGTCTCTTCTTTTAAAAAATGTATCGTCTAATGCCGCTCTGCTCATGACAGATATTCAACAACTGTTTATATCACCATGTGAATAAAAATAAGCTCTATGTTGTACTGAAGCATTACTTTATTTATTTTGGCCAAAAAATATTTTGCTATAAAAAGTGCAAAAACATTGGGCCTTAATTGCGTCCCCTGAATCCCAACCTTAAGGGTGTATGGCCCAAAATTAATAATATAATAATTATATATATATATATTATTATGTCTTCTTAAACCAAACTTGGATCAGTGTATTAAATATGGATTAACTGTATATTTTAAGCACAATGTTTACTCAAAGTTTGAAATTTTGGCATCTGATGCAACAATTTTTACAAAAATCAAATGATGCAAAGATTTTATATTTGGAATGTTGGAAATACTTGAGGAGGTTTATTAATTGAAATAAATATTATTTCAATGAACCTTTAATTAATTCCGTAAAAAAATTGCCAAATAAATGCAATATTCAATTAATTATTTTGTATACTTAAACGTGTGTAATAAATGGGGGAAGTAAATCAATTAATGCCGACTTCTTTTAACTTTATAATGGTACTTCATTAACATTAATATTCAATCTAAAAATTATGAAAATTGATACGAGCTGAGGTGCTTCATATTTTGAAAATATGTCTGATACAACCCCGTAATAGCCGAAACAAAACGGCCTGATCAGAGTAGAGCAGACAACTCATCCCTTCTCACCCCAAGTTACTAGCTGTTTGTCCTTGAAACCATACTCTGTCGCTAGTGGTTTTGGCATGTTTGTACAGCTTATCACCCTGACACATCACCATCTCTCTTTAAAGATTGTTACCTGCGCTCCACCACTTTCAAATCAGTGTGGCAAGTGCGACATTGATGGAAGGATTTTTTTCAGTGTGGCTGAGTGTAGTTGCATTTAATGTCTTTAGGGATGTGTGAAGTGTAATAATAGTGGGAAAAATATTTTTATTATTTTAAAAAATTGCCCCACAAAAGTTTAAAGATGATAGAAGATGTAAAGGGCAAAAGGCATAAGCATTCCAAGGCAATGAAACGCTTTTACGAAGAAATTCGGAAAGCCCAAACCAAAAACCAAAAAGTTGGTGAAGTGACTTCAAACCTATATTATGTTATTGAACTTAAATAATTCACTTTTTTTGAAAATTCTTTTGAAATGTGGAACCAAATCCAGAACCTCCAACTTAGCGAGTAAATATTCTACCACTGAGCTATCTAGGGCTAATCCTGTGCTAGGGTCATTTATCGCTCATATTTTAAGGGTTAGCTGGTAATAGATGTGTAAAATCGTCGGCCATTTAATAACAATCAGAAACACACTCCATCGTTGATCCATGGTAGCTTTATGATGCCGTTTGAACCATTTTTATTAATTTTAAATGATTTCTTGGATATAATTGGTAAAGCATAAGTCACCAACTTTATTTAGCTGAAGACCACACAAATGTTCTACCAAGACGCTGTAAACCACTTACTAACTAATTAGCCAAATATTTTAGAAAGTAATTTTAAGAATGAACTTGAACCAAGAATACAGCGTGAGACGTTAATATGTATGCACAATTGTGCATATGCTAAATACATATATATAGATTACTTTTAGTCATATTGGCCATGAAATGAAATTTGTAGGTTAATATTTTAATATATAATGTTACTTTTTAACTTCTCACACCTCTCTGCTTGAGAAAAAATAGTAATTGTCAACAAAAAAAAAATCGAGATTTTGATGTATGTCGACGTTTCATGATACTTTGAATCCGAAATAATGGTGTTTTTTAAAAAATAATATCAGTCTGTATCTCTGACTAGAGACGAAAATATTTTTCCAAATGGGATAAAGCTTAGAACATGGGGTTTTCATAAGGTTTCTCAGAGATTTTTTTTTAAATAATCTATCCAGCCCTGAAATTAATGGTAGTATTTTTTTACTTAAGGTTGGAAAGAGAAAAATAGATTGTATCAAACTTGACTCAATTAAAATTCGTATATATGTATAGTTTAGTAATAAAACAAAATGGAAGTTAGCATTTCCTCGTGAAAATAACTTTGAGGGTAATTTACACTTAAGGAAACTTCCAATTTTTATCGTATCTCCGCACCTCTTTGAGATAAGTGATAACTTATCATTTCAAAAATGAAGGCATATTAAATATAAAAATCATTATTTGAAATATATTTTTATAAAACCAATAGTTTCCGAATTATAAATGTGTGTGTGTGTACAATAGCCCCATGGCTTCTTTGATGCTGACTGACAGCTGACGGCTTTGAAAAGCTACCGGACCAAATTATGTATCCCTACGCCGAACCATATGATCTGCAAAAAACATGTCTTTAGCAGTTGTCACTTCTGACAGTCAAAATTTAGGTATATTCCTAAATGTTGACTGTCAGAAGTCAGCTGTGAATTGTCAGTAAGCACCAAAGAATCCATGGGGCTACTATATATATAAATATATATATATATATATATATGTCGTAGGTGAGTTGGAAAATCCGGCCTATTGCAAAAGGCACCCTCAATTTACAATGAGCCAGGCTAATTGGAAAATAATATTATATTTGCTTATCAGCCTGATTATTTTTAGGTTTATTGTTATAAGCCCATACAGCCTTAAGCTATTAAGAACATGCACCTTTGTTCGCTCAATCAGTCTAGTTGATTCCAGGCTTATTGCAATAAGCCCAAGAAGTGAAGGCTTATTAAAAAGTCTACAGCAGCGGTTCCCAAACTGTGGGACGTACAATTATTCCTGATGGTATCCCGTGAGAAGCCAAACCAAACAAACAAATTAAAGTCGTAAAAAATGGACTCATAAAATCTAATAAATATACTACGACCCAGTCTAACCTAAATTAAAATAGATTCAATCAGTGATTGTAGGGGTGACAACATTGATTAAAGCTCAGACAGACGGTGCAGCCACACAGTCTTGTAATAAACACGGAAAAGGTGGTACCTACTCCAAATTACGGAAATTGTTGGGATGGTACGCCATTCCAAAAATTTGGGAGCCGATGGTCTACGGAATATAATTTCTCTTTCATCATGTTCTTAAATTAACTTACTAAGTGCCTACGATTGCAAGGTTTGATTAAAAATATCAAGTTCAAATAATCTATAGTAAAAAATATTAAATAAACGTAATGTAATACATTTTTGTGGAGATGAGGCTTGTGTTTTTACAATCATTAACACAATAAGAACACACAAACACAGCTCAGAAACTACAAACTAAGCTCTGATTTAAAACATAGCTTAAATTACAAGTTTAAGGACCAGCATTCGAATGACCTAAAATGACACTCTCGCAATAGACTAGACTGCCGATAGCGGGAAGGTTGGGGTTCAAATCCTGGGTGGATGTATTTTCCTAAATGGTTATCCACTTTCCCTCCACGCAAATATGTGTACTTTTCTCCAAGTTTAACCTTTCTCATCCTTGAACTCTTAGCATAGATAGAACATATGCATATAAACCAAACGGGTAGTGAAACGCGGTAACGATAAAAAAAGAAATGTGCATTTTAACTAGAAGACTGTGGTTCGAATACCAGCTGGGTGTACCAGCAAGCATCGTATCTTCTCAGGGTGTCATTAGTTCGTATCCTGACCAGTTTAGTATAGGACCTGATCATACTTGATTAAAGTGCCAAAGGCGATATTTTACTTCGTTTGGGCGTCTGGTAGCTACGATCCTACCAACGTTATTATGCGGTAATATTATTGCTTATTAATTTATGAGGAACACAGTAAAATAATTAACAGCATAATTAATTTACGTTGTTTTATTAAATATATTTTTAGTAAACATATTGTGAATTACTCTCTCTCTCTCTATATGATTTACGCTAAAACCGAGTTGGAGTGATTCTGTCACCTCCATACTGTTTGACTCTCACACGCCTTGACAGCGAGTGTTGCTCCGATAGAAGTCGCGAGGTCTCCTGCCAACCTCACCGCCCTAAAAGAGAGTCCTCCCCATATTGCTGATTTCCGTTGATTAATGAAATCGACCAAGGTCACGTTCATTGCCTTAAAAAACTGCACCTCAGGGTCAAGGAAATCTTATAAGAAAGTCATGTTCTGAACTGTTAGTTTTTATGTCAGGATCGTAAATCCTAAAAAAATCCACAGTAGGTATTGTTATCCTGATTTGAGAAAGTGATAAAAAGTGAAGCTCAGTACGTCTTTCAAAGTATGACTGATAAAGTCTGAGAAGGTTAATATTAATATACACTAGGCTTCCAAGTGATTGTTTTGCCTAAATGGTTTCCATATCTTTGTTTTTTAGCACCGCGTCTTACTATGCATTCAGGTTGTACGCCTATGTACTAATTACGCTAATCTTTTAGGGATTAGGAAGGTTATATTGAGAGGTAGTGTACTCGCATTTGCTTGGAGTGAGAGTGAAAACCCATTTTGGAAAAAACTCATTAAACCCAACCGAGACTCAAACCTCAATCTCCCCGTCCTCATCAGTCCAGTCTACTACGAGAATAGCGCGTTAGATCATGCGCCCACCGAAGCGGATGTTTCCATATCTTCCTCCATGAAAATTCGGGTACATTTTCTCTAAACTCTCCCTTCCTGTTCTGCTCTGACACAAGACATTCTTCAATACCGATAGTAATGGAAGTAAAGCTCGTAGTATAGCTATAGACTAGCAGTAACTTAACTCGTTTATTTACAAAGAAACAACTCGCCTCCACCCTTGCAGTGAAAAATAAAACAAAAATCTTAGACTGAAAGCAAATCAGAAGGACACTCACGTAAAGTGCGCCAACGAAATAGATTTAACATTTTACCAACATCGTGACAAAAGGAAAGCTTGACAAATAAAGCCATTGTCAAAATCAATCGAAAATAAAGGAATCCCACTCCCCCTTCCCCTATTCTTCCTTCGTAATCCTTTCTTGAGACATTTCAAAGTAATACGGTTCAAGTGTGTTTGTTCATCTTTGAAGCCGATAACTTTGATTTGTACACTTCTTGCACAGAGTGAATGTATTTATTTTTAAATGAAACACATAAAACGGAACCAATATAGGGAAATTAGGTTCATGAACAAATTATAATACAATAAAACTCTCTGGGTGAAAAATGCGATAATTCTGGAAAATTATATGTCCTTTTCTTAAATCATATTGCATCATATTTAAAACGTGTTTTGATTCCTTTCGACAGCGATTTCTCGAATAACAGCCAACCTATTTTAATTTGTTTTTGTAGTAAAAGCTTCTACACCAAAAACGTGCCCAACATTTTCAAATTTGAAAAATATTAAATGGGGATGCTTGAATTTCAGAAAAAAAAGACTTTATTTTGATAGTAATTTCTCAACTTCTACCAAAATGATTGTAATTTCCTTTTAAAAAATCATTTATTCTAGAGATCAAAGTTAAACTTTATATAGCGATGTCGCAATCTATAGGCCTACATGATTTACGCTACTGTATATTGTGAATATAGGAACGCTCTCAAGACAGGGTTCCCTGTGTCAAAAAAAAAAAAAGTCTCTAAAGAAAAGTGTTGCGTTGTAGATTTACCCAAAATTTACAAAACTTGTGGTGAGAAGCTAGAGGACCAAGACTTAGAGATGACCTGACACTAAGAGCGAAGCTGCAACTGAAAACACGTGGTAGATAGCCGCACGAGTAAGGGTTTCCTTATCTCTCTATGTAGTATATGTATATATATATATTAGCACCACGTCTTACTAACTGTTCAGGTTATACGCGTATATACTAATTACGATACTGAGTTAGGGATGAGGAAGATTGAATCTAATGAAAATGTACCCACATTTTCGTGGAGGGAGAGTAAATAACAATTTTGGAAAAAACCAACCTCAGTGCACCCAACCGGAATTTGAACCCCAATCTCCCTGTCATCGGCGGTCTAGTCTAACACGAGAGTGTCGCCTTGGACCATGCGGCCAACGACGCATGTTTTAGTGAGTTATAGATATAGTTTTCCAACCCATGAGTAAAATCTGAAACTTGAGGATAATAAATCTCTATAACCTTCGCAGAGGACACAAATCTACCGGCTGTTTCTAAAAATAAAAAAATTTATAAAAATAACAAGAAACGGGCTTTGCGCGAAATTTGAAATTGCTACTGTCGGAGACAGGTTCAACCCCCCTGTTGTATTCCTATTTTCCATATATTTATGCAAACTATATATTGTGTTTCTAATATTTTGGTTTATTCGTAGTTTCTAGATATACTCAGAGTTTACCTCTTGAAATACTACGAACATTTGAAAATGTTTGTAATACATCCACATTTTTATGGTTCTTCTTTCAACGGAAAGTAAGTTAAGGTTCTTGGGTTTCACTCCGTCGTTCGACAGTTTTGTGGAGAGCAGGTGTTCTGGTTTGTATCATACCAATAATTTTATAGAGGAATCCAGTAAACTGAACATTGTAAAGCTGCAGAAGATATATACATATATGTGCTCCCCCCTCGAGTCCTCAACTTATAAACACATTCAACGCGTAGCAACATTCGAGGCATAAAATATCACCTACGAATTGGAAAACACCCGCTTACGAATCTTTTTTTTTTTCCCTCGACGTTGTGTATAAAATATGTGCGAGGGAAAGAAAATCAGGGGAGGGTGGGAGGGAGGTTTGAAGTGAAGGAGACTGAAGAAATGATGGGGAATATTCATGACGTAGACACGGGGTGACACAATATGAAGAGAAGAAGGATGAAAGGGAGATATTTGAAGGGAAGGTACCGATGATTTTTCCGTCTTCATTGAAAATGGTTGACGAGGCACAAAAATAAAAACCTCTTCTAAAACGTCCCAAGGGGATATGGCTGTGAGTAAATAGAGGGGTGTTAAAAATATGTTGACAGTTCTAAATAATTATACTTTTTTGATAATAATAATTATTATTAGAGTTGTGTGAAGCTTCGAAATGTCAAAGTAAAAGGTCAAATTTCCATAGCTTCGATTTCTACACTTACAATAATATTCACGTCATGAATGAAGAAGAAAACTTCTATATATAGTTACAATATTTGAAATATCTCATTAAATATCAGCAAATTTCAACATATTTATAATATTTTTTTATAAAAGCAAATAAACAGAGCTAGTGATTAAATTACAGATAACGTAACATAAGTATGAATAAAATAAGATGTTTCCGCAATAAATAATTTAGTGTGATTCTTTTTTGATTTACCAAGATGCATTTAATTGATAATTTAAAAAATAAAATTAGTGTCATGTGAAAACAACAAAAACTTCATTTTAGATTCCGGCTTTGACTTTTCTTCACGTGTTCAAAACATCGCTTCGACTTCGCTTTTTATTTAAAAAAAATACCTTCGCATACCCTTAATATTCTTTATTTTAACAATTTAGGGATATTTTTGTGGCTATTATGTTGCGTCGCAACTTAATTTGTAATTAAATCAAAGAATGAACAAGTTTTTTTGTCAGTCAACCATCTCTCTCCGTCTTCGTGGTTAAGTGTCGCGTATCCCCGATCCGATCTCTATTCCCGTTTGAATCCGTGTAGCTTGGTCACGGCGCCATTTTGTTGCGTAGCAGCTTTATTTAAAATTAAATTAAAGGGAATGCCCCTGATATCGGTTATATTTAATATTAATAGATACTTATTTAATCAATAGTACTATTGATTATTAAAAACAAAATGACACCTTTTATTATGGTTTTGTTATAGTTAAAATTATTATTTATACAGACTATATTATAATTTTATGTTAAACATTGTATTGACTATAGTGGTACTAAGCCACCCATCCAATACACAAGCCTCTCTCTACCAGTCCTTTCTTCAGAGAGATGAGCCGCACTTGACTATCTGCAAAATTCCGCTACCTGGAATTATTATACCAGCTTACCTCCTCCTTAATTAGTATATTTTACTGGCAATATTTTTATCAGAAGCCAAATTTCAACAACCAACAATGATTTTTTATGTTAAAAAATAAACAAAAATCTATTACAATTATTCGGTTTGTTGTAAAAAAAAAATCCGTTTCAAGAGTGTCAGCTGCTTAATATTTGGACTTTCAAATCATATGCTTTGGCTTATGAATACAAGTAGTTCTAGTAGTTTTTGTAGTTATCGACGAGTTTCCTATTAAAATCGCTATAGTAGGGCGCACCAAACATAAATTTGAAAGGAAAGAAAAGGGGGGGGGGAAATTTGAATTAAAATTATCATCAAATGCGAAAGGAAAAACAAGTTAAAAATTTTAAAAAATACTAAATAGTTAAATAATTTTTAATGTGTATTTTTTGCAATTTTTTTCTTACTAATTTTGCGTTATTTTTACTCATCCTTCTTCTTGACCTTTTATTTTCTTAGTACATAATTCCTATTATATTTTCTTAGTACATAATTCTTATTATATAACTGAAAAATTCTCCAAAATGTTCCTAGTGTAAGATTTAAACTCAATCAAATCCCAAAAAACTAGGTCAAAGTCAATAATCAAAATCACTACATCAACTATGCGGATAACATGCAAATAAAATGGTTACGTTTTTAATTTAAGCTTTCAAAAATTTAAGACATGATTATTATCAATAATAAAAATTATTCTCACCTCTTTTTGCTATTGGGAACTTATTAATTAATTAATATTGTTATTTTAAAAATATTTTGTAAATTCCAGGAAATATTGACATGAAATTGCGTATCCAAAATATTGGTGGCTCTTTTAAGTAATAAAAGAGGATGAGCTCTATTCCATAGTATATATTTCACTAAATAGACCTACCTATTCTGAAATACAATCCTCCTTTTACTGAACTTGAGTGTTTTCTGATAAAACATGTGATTATGTAGTTAGAAACGAATAAGAAAGTTTGAATCCACGCAATATTCTGAACTTTCATTGCTAGTTCTTGAAAGCCCTGTACAAAGAGATAAACGCAATTTGCAGAGAGAATAAAGCTAAGTGAAAACTCACAACAGACATATTATTCAAGACAAAAGGATAAGCTGATGAAGTATTGCTTTGCTCTTTCGCCTGTTCGCATGACTTTACGTCCTATCATCATCAAAAATACAACAACAACCAAAAACTTCTAGCAAGATATTGTTTCCTGCTTTAGAAGTTTATTGCACACCCTTAAGAAATAAATAAACAGTGTAAAAATTAACCTTGACTGTCAAAATGTCCTCGTCTGTTTTACTTCACATTTTAGGAGACAGTTTTTTTTGTGATCGGCTTAGGAAGAAATCACAACAACGTTTGAAATTATAAAAATAATACACAAAAATATGGAGCGTTAAAAATAGTTTGACAGCTATCGCATGCGTACTGAAATGTTTTTATTACTAGTATTATTATTATTATTTACACAAAAAAAAAGTATAGGGGAGAGAAGGCGTTGTTAGGACTGTGGAGAAAGAGTTTCGTGGATGAGCTATGGGTAAATATTTCATGAAGTATAAAGCTTATTGGAAGAAAGAGCTGTCATATCTGACATTGATTGGAACACTCAAATATTTATGTAACGTCCCGGACTAGGGTATGAAAAATAAAATCGCGTGAATAAAAAATTATAATGGTAGCTATTTGATAACCATTACTTAAAGTAATTGATAGAGCTAGTTATTTTAATTGTGGTTGCCTTTCAACGTCTAATCAATAATTATTTTTTAATATTTTCATTCTAAAACGGTACTGAACCATTTGTAGTTATGTTTTGTGTCGTGGTAGAGGCCAAGTACGCGATTTTGTTGTTATCTTGAAGTCAAACGGTATTCTTGACTGAATTATATTTAGATTTAATTTGGATTATTAAAATGACGTGCGTTTTTTAAAAAAGATGGCACTTTTTTTTAACGTGTCCACAAGCTCTGTAAGGACGTTTGCTATAAGGGAAGGACTTAATATGACAACCAAAGCGTTATTAAATCTACTTTAATATACTACTAAGCAAATACATGTGCTCTACATATTTATTTTTTGAAAGATTGTGTTAATTTTGAGAGTTGTAAGAATATAGACCTTTTATCAAAATGTTTTTTTTTTTCTTCAGGTTATACCAATTTATTTATTTCTGTCAAGCGTCTCACCTCCCGTTCGGGTTTTCGTATATGAACTAAATACACAAATGTGTTTGTGAAGAGGAAGGAATGAATTTAGAAGAGGTGTACCCACATTTGCGTGAAAATAGAGTGGAAAAACACCGTTTGTACACACGACTGGGATTCAAACTCCTATCCCCCCCGTCACCAGGAGTCTAGTCTATTGCGGAAGTGAAGCGCTAGAAAATCCTACCACCGAAGCGGGCCGGTATTAGTTAACATAAATAGCACTCGGACAGGTGGGTTTGGCTTTGGACCCCGACTGGGCGTACCAAGGTTCATTTTACTTAACTGGTTTCCTACTGTCCTTCCACGCAAATACGGGTACGTTTCATCTAAAATTCTACATTTCTCATTCATACTCCATGAGCGTAGTAATTAATGTATACGTACAGCCCTGACGGGTACTGAGACATGGCGCTTGTGAGGGTAGGAATGTTACGTGATACTTCATTAGTCCGTCCCTCTGTTGTGGTGCAACAGTTAGTGTTGGGGCGAAGTGGACCAAGTGTGTATAAGTGAGTTTTTTTAACACCGCGTCTGTTCAAGTTATTCTCATATGTTATAATTATGCTAATGAACTAAGGATGAGGAAGGTTAAATTTATAGGAATTGTAACCGCATTTGTATGGAGGGAGAGTAGAAAACTACCCTTACTAC
>CABFWO010000016.1:692819-704254 GCA_902155825.1 Timema genevievae
TGTGTGTGTGTGTGTGTGTGTGTGTGTGTGTGTGTGTGTGTGTGTGTGTGTGTAGATAACATCTTTCAGACCCAAAACACGGTAGTGGCTGTGGTAATATAATGGAGAGAAAGAGCGAGAGAGAAGAGAATGTTTGAACAAACAGGCAGGCATGCAGCAGGAAAGAGTGTTTTGTAAGTGTTCATTGTCTGTCCATAAAGTTGAAACAAAGAACGAGGGTTGGGTGGGGGGTTATGTTCCGTGCGGCACGGCAAGGGAAAAGCAAAGCCGGGGAAGGAGGTGTAGGGGAGGTTGACGTGATGTTCCGTGGGCCGAGATGGACATCCTTCTAAGTGCAACAACTAGATATAAGGCCAGAGGAATAAATATTATTAGATAATACCGTTTCATCGATAAGTCACCGGGCTAGTCAATGATAGAACTGGACAGGGGCGGCCCTAGGCAAATTTCGTGCCCAGGCGGGATTGGTTTGTGGCACCCTCCTATATAACTGGTGGATAATACAGTCTATTCACCATAGGAGAGGTAGTAACTGACAGCTAGCAAAAGCCACCAGATATACTCTCGTGTATACATTCGCTAGTCAAAACTTTCACAACAAATAATTTATTTGTAATTATGTATTTCTTTTGATCGTTCTTTAAATCTTCTGCTAACTGTTATCACATTTCCCATGGCGATTGGACTCTGGGAAAAGATTAAAATAATCCCCAAACCTAAAATCTCCAAACCTAACGTAGCCTGGGTATGATAGTAAAATAATCTTAAGGAGAAACTCCACAAATGTTAATTATACGCTAAAGGTTTCACTTCGAGATTGTACAAAAACTGTTAGGATTACAAATAAAAATATAAGAACCTATTTTGTAGGCAATGTTATCTTCTATTTCTTATTATAAGTTTAACAAACACTTTGACAATATAAACGGTTTGCGTTATAATTGAAAAAAAAAAAAGTTTTAGGGTGCCATTTTTTTAAGATGGCAAATGTAAAATAACCTTTTGAGAGTGTCACTAAATTTTAAATTTACTCACCACAAAATTAAACTAATATGTCAAATTTCATTTTAGTATCAAAAAGTGTACGATTGTTATGCTTAACAACTCCACTATTACGCCTAGGTTAAGTTAGGTTTGGGGATTATTTTTATATCACGCCCAGGCTACGTTAGGTTAGGTTTAGCTCTGTTTGGCGCCTCCTCGAGTCGGTGCCCCAGGGTAGCCCCACCACGTCCCCGTGCTTACCTATAGGATCGCTATCGTTTTTCTTCCCTGATCAATGTCCTACGCAAATTTTCTAAGTCTTCCCTTATAATTGCTCATCTAAAATATGATTTTGGTAGGAAGAACAGTAGAAGTTAGTTACTAAAGTTACTAAAACCATTTTAATATATTATATCTGCTGTCAACATTCCTTTTTCTCAACTAATACAAAGCCTACAGCGATGAATAAGGTATCAATGGATAGGATTTTTTCACCGACTTCTGACATAGCAAACTCAGTTTACGTTAAAACACGTTGTTTGTTTAAAATTTAAGTTAAAAGAAAATCTAACAATATTTTTGTACCAATTACCGAAAATAAACTCTCTTGGCTATTTTGTGTATACACTTCGCTGAGTATTTAATTTCAACAACCCAACAAAAGACTAAATCTTTTTTTGGGAGGGGGGGAGGCGGTGGAAGGGGAAGGTTGAACGTGCGAAAGTTTCGTAAGGGTTTACTGATGTTATTATATTCAAACATCAAGTCATGTGATTTGCAGCTGTCGATTTTGATAGACATTATCAGTACCAATAGAATAACGCAATTAATATAGTAAGATGTTATTAATAGGCCGCAAAGAAATGTGTTTGAATTTTATCTACTGTTCTTCCAACCCAAACCAGGGTATAGAATCAGTCAGTCGCAACCGCTTGTCAGACACGCGCACGCAAAGCACACGCCCAAGACGAGCTGTGTTCGTTTCTTGCTTGAAAGAGGACGGTCTTCAATGAAACGTCAAGAGACGTAATTTCAACCAATTTGGATGACTTCATCATAAAAGTCTTAGTAAAGTTTACCAATACGAATTAAATACAATCAAATTAATATATGAAAAATATGTTAAATTTTTACTCTTAATAAAAAATTTAAAGTTCAATACATTTCTTTAACCATACATATATTTCGCGCGAGCTGTTACCCTTGACCAAATAACTAATAGCTTTAGTTTAATAAAGAAGTTTACCTAAATTTGTTTCTGATTGGCTGAATGCAATTTAACGCAACTACATAAACGCAAGAGAAGGATAATAAGTTCATTTTCTACCGACAAGCGCTTCCGACAACTGCGAATATTCCGACTGTGCTTGCTTATATATGCTTCTGTAGACAGAAAATATTACGAGTCCGCTGTCCAACAAACGGGTGAGACTGGCTGTAGACGGGCCTCAAATGGAAAATGACAAACTGGACCAGGGGATTGAGCCTAGGTCACAGAGAATCTCCTTGTCTGTGTCTGTGGCCTAGGTGCGTAGCTATGGTAGTGGTGCGGAAAGGGAGGGAGTGGTAACCGTCCGCCTCTGAGTCAATATCTTCATCCTAATAGTGAGAGTAATAAACAATTTAGTATAAAAAAACACCCTAAGTTCCTCCCACCGGGATTATAACCCCGATCGCCCAGTCTTCAGTAATCCAACCTATTTCTAGAATGGCGTAGGGAGGGTAGAGAGGGTAGGTAGGAATTCGAATCCTAGCCGGGTGTAGTGAGCGTTTCTTTCCAAAATGGTCTCCCACTTTTTTCCTTTATTTTTGAAAACGCGTATTACTAACCGTTAGAGTTATACGCCTCTGTACTAATTACGCTAATGTGTTAGGGATGAATAAGGTTGAACTTAGATTAAGTGCACCCGCATTTGTGTAAAGGTGGAGTGGAAAACCATTTAGGGAAAAACCTCTCAGTTCACCTGATTGGAATTAGAACCTCGATCTCCCCATCATAGGCAGCCAATATATTTGAAGAATGACGCTTTAGACCATGCGGCCACTGAGGTGGGTTCATCTCCTATTCTTATTCTACGCCAATGCAGGTGCATTTCCATCTAGATTCTACCTCTCACCCACTCCAGTAGTGCAAATATTCAAATAGGCCGCATGGGCAGTAAGACTTCAAAATACTCCTAAAAACTAATCTTATTAGTTTTATTTTTAATCAGTTTTTTATACGTTGACGTGGGTGAATGTGTTTAGCTATTTCTATTTTGTATATATATACATATGTGTGTGTAAGAGAGAGAGAGAGACCGAGAGGTGACATTGAGTTCTTCGATCATATAACGTTTAAATTTACAACTATATTAAAGATTAGGGAGGTATATCGATATCATTTCATAAGATAATATTTTTTAGGATGTGGTCTACCCGAGCCATCATGGCAGGTCAAAATAGGATTCCCTATGTTAGTGAATTTATGTTTCATTCAGCGAGTTTTAAAGATGTAACGTCAAAATAAAACCACAAATTCTTAAATAATTCTAGAAATAGTCCTACAGTGTCACAAAATTATTATTTTTATCTTTAAATAGTTTTATTGTTAATGTGTTTTTTTATAAATCATCTACAACTTAGGCTATTCGGCTTGGTCACGAAAATGGCCTGCGGGACTCTTACTGCCAGGATACAGATTAAAAAAGTCAGTGGTATCATATGTGTATCTAGAATAGGAAACTATTAATCACGACTTGTGAATGTGTGGAATGCCAGGCTTCCACTGTGGTTAGGATTCCACGTTAAACTGCAGGTCTTCAATTTCATCTCATAATCACCCTACCATTACACATTAGCGTAAGTGCGTATAACCTGAACGGGTATTAAAAAGTGGTGCTAATAATAATAATAATAATAATAATAATAATAATAATAATAATAATAATAATCATGCGCCCACCTCATTAGATATATCATGTCCTGGAACATGTGGAATATGTCGGGGCTTTAACTTGATTGGACGACATATTTTGCTCGGATATAGGAAAAAAGGGGAATTCATGTTCGAGGCTCGTCACAAGACCAGGGAGAGGAAGGGGACGACGGCGACAAGGAGGGAGGAAAAGTGCACGTATTTCTTGTCGGGGAGTGTCATTAGTTCGTAGCCAGAGGGACCCGTGGGATGTGTGTATGTGGCAGGAACCGAATAAACGATACAACGTCCCCGGTTTAAACGATACTAACACTCGGACTTTAAACATTCCTCTTTGTTGGAAATATGTAGGTAGTCTGGTTTAGATGGAAGTAGTTTCTTTTACCGTCATAAAAGTTACTGAAACAATTTTAATATAGTCATAATTAGTTTAATGTAACCTGTAAATTTCACTTTTGAAGAATAATATCACTTCCTATAAAATTACGTTAATAATAAAAGGAAAATGTTTTCAATATTGACCAAAAAAAGTATGTTTGTATTTTCTAAAAACTCCCTTCCAGCAGAATTCTGCCATAGTGTAAAACATTATTTATAATTCTATGTAGACTTTAATTTTCTTATGAATATACATTTGGAACATCTTTTAGAATATACATATCTTTTTCGCGGTCAATATTGTTAACATTTTACAATTTTATTACAGACACACCCAATCACGCCGTTCTCTTACGGGGTAGGCAAAAAACTGTGCATTTAGCTGGGGAAAAAAAGTAACAACTCCGTGCTTATGAATATGAGAAAATAGATCTAGTAACCTTTTATAGCTTGAAAATATATACATTCGTAAGAAAATTGAACTATTATCACTAGAGTCCAGTTTTCATTGAAAAGTTACTAGATCTACTTTCACATATTCATACGTCAAGTCATTTGATCTGCAGTTGTAATTTTTATACGTATTATCAATATAGAGGTATTTCACTACTACCAACATACTACAAAATTTTATCCAACAGAATTTTAATGAAATTGACGTCATATGCGGATGAAATAATTGGGGATCATCAATGCTGACCTAGACGAAATAGATCAACAACGGTACAGATTTTTTACTATTCGGAAATTATTGGGGGGAAAATGGGAATACAACATTGCGGTACATCAATTTGGTATAGATTTTTAAAAAGGCTTATGATTCAATTGGTATAACCAAGTCCCGTAGATTGCAGAGATTGCAGTAGGCAGGACATGCAGCGCAAATGTGAGAATCTAGAACCGTGTTCAGGGTATTGACTGACAAACCCAATAGGAAGAGCCCATTGGAAAGACCTACAGCTACACGTAGATGGGAGAATAACATTAGAATAGACCTGAAAGCGATAGGGCGTAGTGAGGTGGACTAGCTCAAGATAGGCATAGGATGTGATGCGGGGGATTGGTTAGAATACCTCAATATAGGGATAAGTCGAGTACTTTTGTAATTGTGGCAATGAACTTCCGAGTTTCTAATGCTCGAGAGTGAGTAAGTAAGTAAATTGTATCAATATTTATAAAATCACACTAATAATAGTGTGCAAAGCTTTGAAAAGTTGAGGTCAAAGGTCAAATCTCCTTTGGCTTTGACTTCGACATCTACAATAGCCTTCACATATTCGACCAATTTCGAAGGAAGGATAAAGGATAAATCTTCAATAAATTATCAAACGATTTAATTTTATTCTGAAAATTTAAAAATGACACCTAGACGCGGGAATCGAACCCGGTCCAGGTGTTATTTTTCAATTTTCAGAATATGATATCTAGATGGAGTAATCCTCACTAAAAGCATAAATAATAGTTTTGGCTATTTGATTTAATTTTATCTTACTAAATATTACATTTTTCAATATTTGATCATTTTAAAACCGTTACTAAACAGTATTCTAACGCCGACTAGTAATTTAACTACTACAACGTAAGCATGGATCAAAAGCGAGTAAGTAAATGTTAAAAGATTATATTCACTATCGCCAACATAATTTTGTAAGAAATAAAGATACCTATAAATATATAACACCATGGTCACTGGTATGAAGCAGAGAAAGCGCTTTAGTTGTGCTATAATCCCAGCTCGCATCTAGTAATATATTAAAATGTTGTCAATGTTGATCTAAAATAAACTTGTTTGTATTTTCTAAAAAGCTCTTACTATAAAAATTGGACTGTATATAATTCACTTTCATTACAATATTTTTTTATTTTGCAACACATCTTACTACCCATTCGTGTTATAGTTTCGCTTAAGTACTAATTACGCTAGTTGTTATAAATTGAGAAGGTTGAATTTAGATGAATACAACCCGCATTTTCGTGGAGGGAGAGTGTAAAACCATTTAGGAAAAACCACCCCAATTCACCCGAACGAGATTCTAACCTAGATCTCACCATCCTCGGCAGTCCAGCTCAACAAGAAACTAGCGCGTTAGCTAACTGCGACACCGAGGCGGGTCATCACACTATTAATCAAGTCTGTCACTTTCATCTTACCAACAACTTTAACTAAATTGATTTTTATAGAGAAATAAATTTTCAAAAATGAAAAAATAAATATAATGACGTGTGGTTAACGTTGAGAACGTCTCTAACCTATATTTATCTTGGAACAGTCATATTGACACACACACACATATATATATATATATATATCACGAGTGGTAGCTCTAAAATACATGGCTTGACGTATAAATATACTAAACAAATTAATTTCTTAATTACTAAGTTTAACACTGCTAAGGAATAGGCATGAATGAGTTGTTTAGAGGAAATTCCCCCGCAATATCATGGAAAGAATAGTAGAAAACCACAGTTACTAACTATACATCACTAGACTCTTATTAGGCCTTCTTCCCTAGGCACCCAATCTGTCCACTTTGTCCTCTCTATTCTCCTTTATATCCACATCTCAAAGTTTCCCAAATATTTCTTATCCTTTTTTCTTTAGGTTCGATGGTTCCTGATATAAATTCTCTATTATATAAGTGGCAAAAAAAAAAGGTAATTGCAATTTTGATAGTATCTATTTAAATATGTTGTGACATGTATTTTAAAATTTTAACAATACTTTTCAATACATAATACTTGTGCCTTTAAGTTGGTATGGAAGGGAACTTGAGAAGGAGTAAGTGTTTTTGAAGTTTTCATAGCAAACATTTTTTCAATAAAAAATATATTTATCCAGTAGAAACAGAGGAGTATAAGTTTATACACACATAAATATCAACAGTTCTGGAATATTTTCCATGAACATTTTAAAACTTTTTTAAAAGAATAGAAAGAGTTCTCATCAAATTCTATGACACCTCTGACAAATATTCAAGAACTATTAAAAATATTATGTGAAGCAAATGAAACTCTATGTTTCTACTAGAAAGAATATTTGATTTGTTTTGTTGCTATAAAACTGCAAAAATACTGACCTTAACTCTCAATCCCTGCCATCCCACCTTAAATATCCATTGTTGTGAAAGTTACGTTGGATAAACGTGTATCACCCCAAGCAAACATTTTACAATGCTACGTGGTAACGGTAGGAACTATATTTTCATCTACTAAGGACTGATACATTTTTAACCAACATGATTTAAATATCATAACTAAAAAAAAAAAGCTAAAGGCAATATTTAGGTTACTTCCCTATTTGGCGCCCAAAAACCTTCAAGCAGCGAAATACGCCTAAGCACACATCAGCCATTATCCTCAAGTTAATCACACGGTTTATTGGATCTCCCAAGTGGCAGGATCTGTCATTTATCGAGATGAGGATCAACGCTCGCAATGGTATCAATATACGTCACATGAATCGACCTCCTAATTACATTATTTACGAGAATGACGCAATAGCTTAAAATACAAATTTAAATAAAAGGAAGATTTAAATTTGTGCGTTTTTTATTTTAGATGGATAAATGTTTAAACATTGTTTCAAAAACATGTCTATTTATTCACTAAGTGCATAGCAAGATATTAAATTATTTGTTGAAATCCAAAGAGATTTAAGAAGAGCTTTGAAGTAGAAGATTTTGACTTTTTTTTGACGTGAATACGTCTTTAAATTTGCTACCATGCGGGGGCATTCCAAAAAACCTAATGATAACAAAATCGGGGGATACAGTTTGGTGTTGTAGTTTTGAATCTTTCCTCTATATCCAAAATTAAATTATACCACTGGATAGCTAAAGGATCAAAGAACTCATTACGATAAGCGAGAACAGTGACGCATCGCGTGCGGTGGAGGGGGAAGCGCCGCCATTTTGAGGTTATTTTGCTGCGTATCGAGATTTGCAATTAGTATAACTTTTGACTCGGAGAAGCTACGATGTTCGTTTAGGTTTTAATCGTCAGCTGTCGTCAAAATCTATCGATTGTATATAAAACATTAGTTTAAAGTAGTGACAGTGAATATAATAAGGTGTTAGAATAAAAAAATATTATCAAAAATACAGTTTGGCGTTGTAGTTTCGAATCTAAGTTATATTGTAACACAATAATTATTTGTTTCCTTGCTTTTATCCTAAATACATAAATAAAAATATTTTATTTAAAAAATATAGCCCGTTAATAAACGTATTCACGTACAACACACGGCCGTGTCCATGACACAGCCACACTCCATTTTTTTCCAACAATATCCACGTCTTCCTTTTACGTTAGCAAAACGAAGCCTTCAAATTTTCTTCTTTTAATATTAATATATTAGTATGAAAACAATAACATAGTTAACTTTATTTAGGAGATAATTCAATTAAATATTTGTTACCAAGGGAAAATCAACTATTAATTTATAGCAAGTATACTTCTAGGTGATTTTATCCCCGACCATCTAAGTTTATTTTGGTATAGTACATACGTTTTATACGCTATAGATTTAGTAATAGATAATTACTTTATTTTGATGCATCATAGGCAAATACTTGTTTTTCAACAAACAGTTTATTACCATATGTATGTTTATTTATATATTTTTGTTTTTATAAATTCTTAACTGAATAAAACATTGATTTTTTGTAAAATTATAAAGATGATAAATTTATTTTTCAAGCTGACTATGCAACACTATTGTTATTTTTGTTTAATTTCTTTATTTACCAAATATTTCATAGCACGATAAAAATATAATGAGTTTCAAGAGACAAGCACAACTATTTCCCACTTGATAACCCATGTTATAAAAACCTATAGTGTTTCAACGTTTGTTGCTTGTGAACTTGGTTTAATCTGTTCATTCATTTTCGTTAGCGACAAGTAAAAATAAAACACTTCAGTAGTTCAAGTAGAATTTCAAGCCATGTTACTCGTGGAAGGAAATGCACGGAGTAGATAAACTTAGCACACTACATTTAACATCAACTTGCACGAAGCTGTGTAAATATTGTAAAGCACCATTGTTCGGATCCTTAAGTCACAAAATAAACATTTAAACTTTGGTTTTTACCCTCGGAAATACAAACGGCAACATCAATAATGTTTGTGGGAATAGCGGTACCTAGTCACTGTATTGAAATAATAGTTCTTAACGACGTTGCCTGGTTGTAGATTTCAAAGCTATTTTACGAAGCGGGTTGCGTCCTGACTTGACGCACCTAAGCAGTCATTCTAAGCACTATTACACTTGGACACTAATATAAGAAATGTAAAGGGGAAGGGAAGAAAATGAGCAGTTTATCTTGCGCTTGTCTAACTACTGGTGTTACTTCCCCTCTTCCTCTAATGAACAGTATAGATGTCCTTTTATATGAAAAATCAATATTTTTAGAGTTATTTGGATTGTTTCTTGGATGTCTTTGGTAATTTCACAGTATTGGAGGGACAAATACCAAATTAAATTTTCTAGTTTTTTATCTGATCGTGTCATGTTGACTCTCTTTAAGTAGGTAATTCCGAGTCCTTTCTTTTACCAAGGCGAATTGTATGTAAAAAATCAACATTTTTTTAGTTATTTAGATTGTGTCTCTAGAAATTTCGAAGTAGTGAAGTGCCAAATACACCATTTAAATTTTCTGTCTTTTATCAGATCGGGTCATGGTGAACATTTTTATGTAAGTAATTCTTAGCCCTTACTTTTAACGCTTATGTAGACAATGAAATAGCCAGGAACAGCTCTATTTTTATCCAATCGTGTCATGTGATCTCTCTTTAAGTAGGTACTTACGAGCCCTTCCTATCACAAAGGTGAATTTTGTATGAAAAATCAATATTTTTTTAAGTTATTTTGGTTGTTTTTAGGTCTCTCTGGAAATTTCATAGTAGTAAAGTGCCAAATACACCATTTAAATTTTATGTTTTTTAACTGATCGGTTCATGGTGAACATTTTTATGCAAGTTCGAGACCTCCTTCCTTTATCATATATGTTAACTATAGAAGAACCAGTGACAGATAAATGTTTAATCCGATAGTAACATGTAAACTCTCAAGTAGGTAATTCCAAGCTTTTCCTTTAACGTGAGGGAATTTTATAGGAAAGATCGATATTTTCAGTTATTTTGACAATGTGTCTTCTACATGGCCACGTCCTGATTGTGATATTCCTTATCCATATATTTTTTAAAGGAAAAACCGGGCATAAATTATATCACAAAATGTGACTTTTTTGTATTGTATGCTGTGTTTATTTTATATAGTTAAATTACAACACAAAACCATTTTTTATAACTCCCTTTTCATTGCAGATTCAAGGTGACACTGAGTTACATCAAGTCAATCCTTACCTAAAAGAACATTATTTTCATCGTCAATTTCAAGGAACAAATATTAATGTCAATAAAAACTCTTATCGTGCGTACACATAACTAAATTTTAATTTTAGCTTTGTTTTTAACTGTCTTTATTGATTATGTGTAAATTTATTAAGTTAGTTGCTGATCAATTCATATTAATACTTCAGTTCTAAAGTTCTAATAACACTTATCATTAAAAGTAAAACGAGTCTAGTGACAAAATAATAGGAGATATTAAGAAACGTCTTTGAGAGACTTATGTAACAAAAAAGTAAATTGTAGGTACTTTCTTTCCTTTTCACGGGAATTTATATCACACACTTTTGCTATTGCATGTGTACTGTACATAGCGTTCGGCAAAAATAACTTTAAATAAAACTTTCAAAAAATACAGCTTTGGAAGTAGCTGGTTAAAAATCAGTACCAAATCTGCAGTACAACAGAACATCACCCCCCCCCCCCAAAAAAAAAAAACAGAACATATGGTCACCCTAGTAGGTATTTCCCATGTGTTTCGAAATGACTAGGTCAAAATCGGAGATTAAATCTTCTTTGCTTTGGCTTTCCACAATAGCCTTCGCAACTTTGCCCTTCACCTACAGCCACCCTTTTTTCATGTCAATAAGGAAAAAACGAAAGAAAACTACGAAACTCCTTAGTTCAGGGTAAAGAGGGAAGCTCGCTGCTAGTTCTCAAATATCTTAAATCTTTCTGCTGTGTGCCCATAGAAAAATTACTGTATTTGTTAGAAAAACGCTAAATCTAGAGCCCAGCCCTT
>CABFWO010000016.1:705049-737943 GCA_902155825.1 Timema genevievae
ATAAAAATAAAAATGTTTAAATGCTAGGTTCTTATGGGATATTTAGTTCGCATGTTTTAGGGGAATTGTAATATTTTTGTGGATAATATCTCGACGTAGTATCTTCCACGTACAACCTAGAGTAGAGTTTGTATGTGGGGGGGGGGAGGGCCTCTTTATCCCCCGTTTTTTATGTTCTCCATGTCTTGTTTGAAATGTTGGGGGACACGCGACAACTTCTATGTTTCCAATCAAACTGTTCCTCCTCTTGTATTCTCTATAGAGCCAGAAGTACAAGAAAGAAAAGATAGAAGTAAAAAAAAAGCAAATAAAAACGAAAAAAAAAAACAAGAGAAACGCGCCAACCGGAGAATATATTTTAAAAGCCTAGATAAGGGTCAGTAATAGACCGAAACAGAAGAATCATTTTATAATAAACTGCCCATTGGCATGTCATAAGGGGTGATGTGGATTAGGGGAGGGAGTAAATTGAGGATATACGTCATTTTGACAGACAGAGGATATACTCATAAAATAGAATTGTAATAACAAGAGAAAAGTATGTGATGAATAATATATTAAAAAAAAACGACGTGAGAGTAATTATCTCGAGTGCAATTACTTGTCTGATGTGCTATTAAGATTGCAATAGTGAGTGGAATGTATTTAAAACAAAAATAGAACTCTGGTTATAGATGCCCGTTTGATTATTCATAATAAACATATAGAGCTACAGTTCCATTTTCATAGGAATGGCCCTATCTGACGGTTAGAAAAGTTTCTAAATCTCATTTCACGTATTAATAAGCGAGGTCGTATGATCTGCACCTGTCATTTTTGATAAACATTATCAATACCTATAAAATAACACTAATCCTAAAGTAAAATGCTATCAGTTTTGTTCACAAAAAAGTTTGTATTTTCTAAAAATTGGACTGTATATGAAAGGTATAGTTGGTTCGCGATTACTTAGACCTTTTATAACACTTCAAAAGTTGGTTAACTCTGCTTCTGAATCCATCCAGCCCGTAAATATATTTGATCATTTTTCACAACTAAAGTTATTTTATATTATTTGTGAAAAATAACAAAACATACACGTATTGGCGAGGCGGATGAACACAGATAATTATATTTTAACAGGTTTACAACCGTTAGAAAAGATCTAAGGCTAAGCTATAGTGAATGGACAAAACAGAAATAAGTTATATATATATATATATAACTGACAGGAGGGATCGCGCAAATCGTGATTATATATATATATATATATATATATAAAGGATCACGATTTGGAACGAAACAAATGAAAGTATGACTAAGATTATGAAAAGAAAAAAAAAGTTTATAAATTAAAGCTTTTAATTTTTTTTCCAGTACATTCTTGATAATATTTCACCTAATTATTAGTATTAATTACCTACTTCAATGGCCGAATGGTCTAAGACGTCACTCTCGTGTTAGTCTGTTATGCTGATGACGGGAAAATTGGGGTTTAGATCCCGGTCAGGTCTACCGAGGGTGTGCTTGCCTTAAAATGGTTTCCAACTCCCCTTCCTTGCAAATGCGGGTAATTACCTCTAAAATACTTCCTTCATTATCCCTACCCTATTAAAGTAGCTATCATATATGCGTATAAACTAAACAGTTAGTAAGACGCAGTGATTTAAAAAAAAAAGATTCATGTGCTCTACCCTCCAAGTCCACTTTCACCAATGTGCGTCAATAAAATAAGTTGAACTGCGGAAATTTATTTTTAAAACCACATAAAATTAAAAGATATAAGTCAATTATATAGACTATGTAATTTTATTAGTATACTTTTTTTGTAGAAGAAAACCTTGAATTTTTACAAAATATACAACAAAGCCACACATGGATAAAAAATAAGCAAAAGTATTAATTGGTTTATGGATCTTAAAAAGGAATAAGATTTTGGTGCGAGGAATTGGTGTTTCTTTCTAAAGCTATAGACGATAGAGAAAGACTTATGTAAAATGTCCTCTTCAATGAAAAATTACATGTTAGAAGTAAAAAATAAAATCGCAGGGGGGGCGGTTTCTCGAGCGGGAGGATGGACCAGACACATGAATATTTAACCACGTGAATGTGTTAATATTTAATGCGTGCGCCCTGGTAGTATAGGTCAGAGGTCAGATCTAATCAGGACCCTGGAGGTGACTTTGTTCCATTTTACTTGAAGCGGGAAGGCTTCGAGGATCGGGGGCGAAGGGGGGAAAGGACAAAGAGATGGGACACGATGTGTCCGTTTCCTTCTGGCGAACGTTCATTCCGAGGGGACACTTGCACTGAGGGGGGTGTGGGGTGCCCTTTAGAGAAGGGGAGTTCCATCCTGTATAGAATATTATAAAAAAATATGATCTATCCAAAAGTTATAAAAACTACTAGATTCTCTTTCCCGTAATAATACTTCAAGTCATGTGACCTGCAGCTGTCCCTTTTGATAGATATTATCCATACCTATAGAACAACCCCAACAACAATTTTTTTGGTAAAATGTTTTCAATGTTTATCGCAAAAATTTTGTATTTTCTAACAGGCCTTTCCTATAAAAACTGGGTTATAGCTTTTGGGGTAAAAATATGAGAATTTTGTTCATGAGTTAACTGTTTGCCCCATAACATTTTACAGAAGATATCTAGAGGAAGGGGATCATACTTAAATATTTTTAAATGGTGTTCCATACACTAAATTTAAATACTAAAAAAAGTAGAAATTCAATACATCTTAAATGTGAACAAGATTTAACCAAACAATTTTTTTATAATAAACTACATATAAATAGACTATAGGCATATTATTAGTGTTAAAAGGTGCCTGAAACCAAAGGTTCTTGGAGGCTAAATTATGGTTTCAAATTAAAATGGTTAACGTTAGTTAAAATAATGCTGGTACATAAAAAAGAAATTTTATATCCTGATTTAATTATAAATAAACATATTAATATTCAGTTTGGAGTGTTAGAATTTCTAGAACTTAACAGAATCGGCCTAGAAACCGTATTTCAAGCCAACTTTAAACTATGTTTTTCCATTTTTTTAAATGGTCAATTTAATAATAGTGCCATGTAATATAATTTTAAAATTTTGAATGTTCTAAAAATAAGAATAAATACCCTCATAAACATAAAATTAATTAAAAAATCTAAAATTGATAACACACAAATACTACGTATCATTTTTTTAGCACTAAGGTCTTACTACCCATTCGGGTTATACGCTTAAGTACAAATTACGCTAATCCGTTAGGAATTATTAAGGTTGAATTTAGAGGAAGTGAACCCTCATTTACGTGTAGGGAGAGTGGAAAACCATTTAGGGAAAACCACCCCCGGTTCACCTGACCGAGATTCGAACCTCGATCTCCCCGTCCTCGGCAGTCGAACTCAATACGAAACTAGCGCGTTAGCTAACTACGTCACACCAAGGCGGGTTACCCCATACCATTGGTCGCATTGTCTACCGCGTCACTCTCGTGTTGGATCAGATTACCGGTGAAGGGGGAGATCAGGCCTCAAACTCCGATAGGTTGTACTGAGGATGTTTATTCCTAAATAGTTAAACGCACTCTCTCCACACGCAAATGCTGATGAATTTCCTCTAAGCGTCTACCTTCCTCTTATCTATTCTTTTAGCATTATTAAGGTATACGAATATCTCTAACGGTTATTAAGACGCGGTGTGGCGAAAAAATGTGTCTAAAAGTCAAATTATTTATGGGGATTAAGGGACGGGTATTTATGTAAAAACAAGTTTAAATATGATTTTTTTATTTCATTTTCGTAGAAATTACCAAATTTGTTTAGTTTAGAAATCCGTCTAAATATACAGAAACAATGTTCACTATAACGTATTCTAGGGTTCACAGTGGTGCAAAACACATGCAGGGATCATGACTTTTCGATTAAAGTCAGAAATTTTTCAAAGAACACGCAACTGTCTAATTCAAAGCTGTGAAATTTGTGTGGAAATGGAAGGATTAACCCCTCTCGTTTTGATAAAGTAATAAATTTATATCACGTAGACTAAAACATTTTATTTAACATCCTAATTTTGTTATTACTGAAATACAGAATTCACTGGATTTATATGTGAGTTGGTTTGCGGAACGATGTTTACTAAGACTGTTTTACTCCTTTTAATGGGAACTGCAAAATCCCAAAGTTTTGAACATTTTTTTTAACATCATGTAGGCTAAATATATAATGTTTACTATAAATTATATTATAAGTTACCACATAGTATAGATGTAACATGTTATTACCAGCAAAAGTGAAATTTATAAATACCAAAATATATAAGCCTTAATAAAAAGAGATCAAGTTTAAATAAAGCTATAGAGGTTCTGCGAGATAAGAATTACATTCCATTTAGTTCCACACATAGGATTTTTCTGACACGTTAAATAATTAACAATATAATAAAGATATAGATAATAGCTGTGAATAAATCTTTAAATTAAAACATATTTCTTAATAAACACATTCAAATTTTGACCTTAAAATAGTTAACACTTATCGAACAGTTTTAAGCACAGTCTGCCCTAATACCTGGGCCCGTTAGCTACAAACAGCACTAACAAACCTTAACAAACCCTCCCCTCTAAATACTAAAGACATGTAGGTCAGGATTAAAAATAAGCACAAAATTCCCTATTTGCTCTTAATATTTAATTAAGATGACATGGATCAACTAGAACTTGAAAAAAAGGGCATACTTTTTTTTTAATGTAATGCCTATATTGTAGTAAACAAATTAATAATTAAAATAAATCAGAAACATTAAGTGTTTTATTAAAACCCTATTTCTAATTTCTCTTGACCCCTCGGATAAAGAAGTAATGTGATCGTCAAAAAATCGAACTCAAGATTTTTGATAAATAGCGACGTTTCATAGCCTCCTAAAATCGAAAAAGTGATTTTCGTGATCTCATTTGTCAGTTTTACCGATCGGGCTAAGACTTGGTATCTAGGGTTTTCATGAGGTTGCCCCCGGGGAATTAGATATCCAACCATAAAATTAAGGGTAACTTACAAAGGAGAAAAAGAGAAAAATCCAATTTCTCGAAATTCGCTCTGACGATTTTGATTAAATTTTGTATTTAGGTACTGATCGTCATTCCAAATAACATGGCAACTCTCATATCCCCATGAAAATGATTTTGAGAGTACTTTACGCTACCAAAAATTTCAAATTTTGTTCATATCTCAACTATTAGAGATATGAAATAACTTATCGTTGTAAAGTTGTAATTCTAATAAACATAAGAAATATTTTATCATAAATACATTTTTATAAAACCAATAGTTCCTTAACCATAGTTAAATATATGTTTTCTTTTATTAAGGTTTTTGAAATGTAAAGTTGATCAATATACTATTTGGTAGACAGAGATATTTCTCTTTTCTCAAAGTTTCTATTACACAATATAATATTTCACTTATGCTCTTTTGGTGAAGAGTTTCTCAAAATATACACAAATCTTACGAGTTTTTGGTAATTGTCTCTATATTAAGATAAAAGAGAAAGAAAGTCTGTGCAGTTCACTATACCATTTATTTTTCTTTTAAAAAAGATTCCATACGTTGGATGTTTCATTTCCGTCATGATTTCACGAAGCTTTTTTTTTATTTTTACATTCCCTTGGGCAAAAACATTCATTCCTAACATATTGTTTGCACTTCTCGAGTCAGCAGCATCAAGTAACATATTCCATTACAAATTAACTATTTTCTTTTTGTTGTGCCCTTGCCTTGCCAGTAAAGGTCTTCCCAATCCATCCGCAGCTTCCAGTTTTCCATTAGCCAGACTTTTAATGGATACCATCCACTCCTTCCCTCCATTTTCACTCACTCCCCCTCTTCCACCTCACCCTCTAATTCTGCTGGTCTTGCCCAAAAGAAAGCTGGTAGCTATGAATTATATTTTATTTCCTCCTTTCCTGCGCTTTCCTTTTTCCTCTATCTGTTTTCTATTTTATCCCCTTTAATATATGTATGTGGGCCTCGGTAGTTTTGGGGTAAAGTGCCCGCCTCAGGACCCGGTATTCGTGGCTTCAGACCCACCCGAGGTTGACGTATTTTTTACTGAAAAATAATCATCTGTAGCACAATTTACTTCGGAGGGGAATCATTATTATTATTATTATTATTATTATTATTATTAGCACCTTGTCTTACTACCCGTTCGGGTCATACGCAGAGGGGATGTAAAGCCGTCCCATGTCGATTTTGGCATGTAAAAGACTCCTGGAAGGTATGTGAGAATTAATTTCCAGGAAAATTAGTAAGCTCTTTCTCGCTCGCTTGTATAAATCTAGTATGGAAAACAACAGGAAACAACCGCGCTTTCAGGACTTTCCTATGACATGTACTTTCACCCATATGGTGCGGGCGTCACTAACCAGCTGAAGGGCTGAATGTCTACCAATCTCAGGATGGATGAGAAGCACACCAGGACGATCTCTCGGGTTGAAAATTCATTACTATCACTGTTATTATCATTATTATTATTATTATTGTTATATATTTATTCTGTTTAATAGCCTCCGCTGTGCGGGACGTCACTTCCAACGGGAAATGTCGGTTGTTTATGATGTTTATTAATTTATTTTCTTTTATTCTAGCGCCTTAAGGTATGAATAACACAATTCGTGTATCTGACAAAAATAACAATTGCCGACGTAATGCGCTGCCACCTTGACCTGAGATAACGTCTTGTGAACATGTAGAGTTGAGAGAGAGACTGATGTACCGTGCGCGCCATGCCCCACGGTACAGGGTAGCAGTAGTTGCCCCTATATTCTTGTGATGACGTTATGGGGTTGGAACACGCGAGGTATTGAACTGTCGCACCCTCGGGGGATCCAGGGGGGGTTCTCAGAGGGGGAGATAACACCGTACTTGTCCTGTCCTGACACCCCTCCCGTTTCTCTCCCTCCCATAACCAGTCAACTACATAGGCTATACCCGCTCCGGTGGCCGCATGATCTAAACTCTGTTCAAACCCCAGTCGAGTGTATATTATTATTATTATTATTATTATTATTATTATTATTAGCACCGCGTCTTACTACCCGTTCGGGTTATACGCACATACGCTCATGTGTAATGGTAGGGTGATTGTGAGATGAAATGGAGGACCTACAGCTTAACGTGGGATCCGAACCACGGTGGAGGCCTGGCATTCAGTTGTGATTAATACACGTCTTGTCAGAGGTGAAGGAAGGGTTTGGCAATCAGATAAATCTGTGCCAGGACCAAGGATTGAACCCCGTACCCCGAACACAGAAGTCTGACACCAAACCTCTAGACCTCCAGGTCACCTCAGTCGAGTGTACTGAGGGTGGTTTTTACTAAATGGTTTTCCACTCTCCCTCCATTCAAATGCGGGTTCACTTCCTGTAAATTCAATCTTCCCAGTTCCTAATCCATTAGCATAATTATTACTTAAGCGTATAACCCGAACGGGTAGTAAGACGCGGTGCTAAATAAATAAATAGATTGCAATTGAAGTAGAGCTTGCAGCTTGGAACCCGACACGGATATATGGGGGTGGATTGCCCACATATGATATTAACTGTGGTGTATGAGCTCATTTTTTAATCTCATACTCACCCCTTATATTAGTTCGTTGATAATTAATTTTGTTGAAAGTTGAATTAAAGAATACAAAGATTTGTCCACTCTCTTACACGGTCAGACCTTTATTTATTAATAGAAGAACATTTTTAAAAAAATTCTAAAATTAAAAAATTAGTAAGAAGCGTTCTATGTTTAAAATAAAATTTAGTAATGAGAATTTGAAGATTATTAGTTAAAATTGTATATACAATAGAAATTGGGATTTACTAAAACGTTTAAAATAATTTATATTTAGAAAAGAGTGAAAAATAATATAATTTACTAAAGTGTGAAAAATAATATAAATTTACAAAAAAGTGCAAAATAATTTTAAAGTTAAAAAAAAATATTTATGATGATGAACAAGGAGTGAAGGAATTAAAATATTGGTACAGTTAAAACAAGATTAAACAATTTAAAACAAATACAAATACAATAGTAACCTTTCCATTTTGCATAATATATAATATAAACTTTGCGTTTAGTTAATTTAAAATTCAGTGTTCTGCTAACATGAATAAAATAATAATTTGGTAATTTATTGTATGGTTTTTATTATAGAGTAATTATTTCTAACTAACCTAATTTCATCTCTATTCTGTAATATCATTTAATTATTTATTTTATTTTCTTGTTCTAGCCCCTCCCCTTTTTTCTCACCGTGACATTTCAATTATCCTATCAGCTGTCGGTCCCATTTAGGTTGGATAGTTGGGACTCCACTGAGTCATAAAAGTCAAACATGTAAAACAGTATAGAAAAATAAACACTTTGACTTTTGTGTAAAGAGATTATTCAACTTTTTATAATAATTAGTGAAGAAATTAATCTGAAGTCTCATCTGGAAATGCATGGTCTGTGGCTCCTTTTAAGCATCTAATATGGTTGATGTAAACCTAGTGAAATATTACTTTCCCGACAAGTTTCTGCAATTAATTACCATTGATATAAATATAATATATATCAGATATCAATATATAAGACTTTTGATTAATTTCTTCACTAATTATTATATTATATCAAGTTTAACCATCTTTTTACATAAACTCAAAGTGTCTCCTTTTTCTCATGTCCTACACGTTTGAATTGTATGACGTATTATAATATATAGAGAGAGAGAGAGAGAGAGAGAAAGATGTAGAGCGAGAAAGATAAAGAGCTAAGCTATTTCATTTCTTATCAAAAATACAACTCGGGTTAAAAAAAACTTCTTAGTAAGTAATTTCTAATAACACAATTCAACATGAAAATAAAAATGAAAACATTTACTGGACAATATTAAATTTTTAAATTAGACATTAGATTGATTAAAAAAATATAATATAACAGTATACAAATTTAATTTTATTTAACTGAACGATCGGATATACTTGTACAGTGTAAATAGTTTATTTAACCTTACTTGATGTTTATTATTGTAAGCTATGTTATATACCATGCAAAGATACATAAAGCTCTTCAAATGAAAGTATTTTTTTTGATAAATAGACTATTATCTTTACTTTGTATCAAAGAATAGGATTGGGAATTCAAATAAAGAACTAAATTAAAAAATAAAAACATCAGTTGGTGTGGTCGAACACAAAGAATAATATCAAATTTGTTTTTCATTAAATTTATAAGAAAATTATTATAAAACATGGTTATTAATGTAAAATCAAATCAACAAAACCATAACACAAGTCGGTGGCTGAGTGATAAAAAGGCCTGATTCACCTTACGCTTGGTCGTCGTTGACGGAGGGGTAGGATTTCATTCACCGACAGGGTGCGCTGGAGTAATTTTCCAGCGTGCGATTTTAAATGTGGTTTATTATTCCTTTTTACGTGCTAATGCGGGCGAATTTCCACCAAGCTACCGAACACCTGACGCTTGACGTATTTTACTACTTCTCTTATTTAGTGCACCAAAGTTAAGCTCAACTTTCCCTGATAAATACATATTTTATAACTTACATTTTACCCTATCTTTAGTTCTACAAGGTCATGTTAGGATGAACTTTACGACAACCCCCGATAAAGCTAACAGTCAAAAAGTCGAGATCTTTTAAATGGGTGATTTTATTGCCTTCTTGGATGGTAAAATTAATGTTTGAGTTTACTGTAGGTACACAGTAGTCCCCATTGCCTTTGACTGTACAGATTTATGAGTACAATTTACAAACTAGGTCAACCTTACAGACTAATGTACTAAATTTAAATGTGCACAGGAAACCGTTTGGGTCCCTCCCCCGCAAGTTAAACGTGCAATGCTAGTTAAATGAGGTGTAATAAAAACGGATATGTTCAACATGTCTCCGGGTGACATTGATTGAAACACGCTACAAGGCTCATGTAAATGACTGTAGGAATAAAGAACAAGCTAGTGTAGAGAGTGTCCAATCAATCACCGGTAGCGCTGGTTGGGTTAGCGTGCCTGACTGGGATTCATAAGCTAGGGTTCAGCTTCTCCAGCCGTGATCCATTGATAGTTTGTCTGTATCCCCCTGTCTCACTACTGTTTCAGGCTATAGGCATATATCATAATTACTCTAATGGGGTAGGAATGAGGAAGGCAGAATTTTAGGGGTAATATATATACATTTGTATAGAAGGAGGGTAAGAAACCATTTAGGAAAATGCAATGATAGTGGTTCCCAGAAACTCGATTCCCAATATGCTCTAAATGAGAGAACTGGTCTAATTTTGTTTTTAACCAGACGTCCCAATCTCTGTTTTTCTCTATTCGTATTGTTAATGTTTAACCTCTAATTTTCGATTTTAGATTCCTAAGCATTTAAAATTTCAATATTATTATTTTTACATAAATCCAATCTCACATAATAAAATATGTTATTATTAATATAAGCGCAGCAAAATGTGTTTGGTAAAATAAACTAACTACAGGTGTAAATATTTTTTTTAAAAGCTACTTTACTTTACTAAAAGGCAATGTTTGATCTGCGCAAGATTACTAGAACACATTTACAATTTTTCCGGTAATTAAGTGAAACAGCAAAATAATGTATAATGGTCATAACGGAAAAAAAATATTATCCAATTTTGAATGTTGCCGTTTCGTTTATGCCAGAACCTTCATTTACTTGGATTACTGAGAGATCTAAGAAACAATGTATTGAAAAAAATCACTATATTAAGATCGATTCTAGATATCAGTTAGAATCAAGGTTATCGACGTATCAGAAATCGAGTTTGACTTCTCTAATCTTTATAAAACTTTATCCTACGCACCGTGTGTCCTTAAATCAGTGAATTTAAGTCATTGATGGCCATTATTGCCACCAGAGTGCCTTATATATATATATATATATCCAACCCCTCCTAACCCTTCTCTATCTTCTCCCAAAGTTGAATTGGACCGCCATAGCGCTGACCGTCCCAAAACCACTTGCGTCACAGCAGCATCACGGGCCGATCTATTGATTTACCATTACTACCCCACGGGGGTAGGGTGGGTGCCTCACTCACCCCACCCCCACCCCTTTTCAAACATCCCTGTCCCCTCACACAACCTTACCCTGACAATCCTCCCTCTCCAGCCATGATTTCACCAGGAAAGAAGGAAGATTTGAATTTCCAAAATCCGGAAACTGCTGCTCACTCATACCCCCAAACCCCTACTTTTTACTCCGCCTTACTCCCTCCCTCTTATTCGTGACTGAAGCTGCGTGTGTAAGGATTTGACACGAAGAAGGACTTGCCAGGACGAAGAAGGACGAGGCTATGTGTTGTCACAGGATTTCACCAAGCCTGATCCTGCTGCTGATATAAAGTATGAAGCTTAGTTTTTTTTAAAGGAAAGATTTTTTTTATACTCTTTTTTTACATTTTGGGTTCTTACAAAAACTGTGTACGATTGGTCAAATCTACATTCGAGGATTTTGTAGGAATTTGTTTTTATTTGGCCAGTATCACGATTTAGTGACTTAATTTTTATAATTTTATCGAATTACTTTAAGGTCAGATGGAAGGGAACGAACGATAGCTTAGACTTAAGGTGGGGATGTAGGGGACTCAAGAAAAGGTCAGTGTTTTTGCATTTTTTATAGCAAAACATTTTTTGGTTAAAAAAAATTTGCTCCTCTATAAAAATAAGAATATGAGTTTCTTCATGTGGTGATATCAATATTTGTTGACTATCTGTCAAGAGGTGTCCTGGAGTTAGTGACCAACTTTTTTTATTCGTTATTAAAAAAAAGTTTTTTCATCTAATGCCGCTATAATTATGGCATATATTTAACAAGTGCTGATATTTGACCATTGGAAGCAAAATTATTCTCTACTGCAGAAATATTTTATTCATTTTGGTCACAAAAATGTTTTGCTATAAGAAAAACTGTAAAAACACTGCCCTCCACTCAAGTTCTCTACATCCCCACCTCAAGTCCAATATTTCCAGAACTTCAAACATCAAAACGGAGACTAAACTTAATTTTAATCTATAAATTATTTCTGTTATTGCTTTATTTTCATTAATTTTGTTGTTGTATTAGAATCCATACTACCCTCCCCGTATACCGATGAATAGAATGTCTTACTTTTCAAAAGTACCTTCTACGACTTGGGATGTTTTCCTGATCCAGCAGCAAGAAGTCTTAACACACAAGAAGCTCATATAAAACTTCCCTCAAGTTGGCCGGCCGCTCCTAGAGTTTATTTCATCCCTCCCTCTCCCCCCCTTCTTCCCTATCCCATCCGTCCATAGACCCGTAGCGCCAGGGCAGCAGTTTAAAACTTGTTAATAGTTGGAAGGCACGTAGTTGGTTGGTACTACTGCTATTGCTACTATACAGTTGGCCGCCCTGCCTTATTCCACGCCATTGAGCCACGGACCAATTCCCGGGGATTACCCGGTCACATGACTCACTCGCTTCTATAAACAGATATACTTACAAGGTAAACAGCGCCAGAGCTATGACGTCACAAACACTATTGAGGGGTCTAGAAGGAAAAGGTGCTATGCCACAATAAGAATAGGACTGTTTCGGATAGGTATATAATTTTTCAACGGTAATCTTGAATAATAATAACAATAATGATGATAATAAAAACAATGCGTCGTTGACAAATTGATAGCCATTAGTTATAAGATGTAAGAAAACAACGCTATGAAATTAAGTATATAATGAAAGGTAAAGATTGGGGGAGGAATGAATGTAATTACGGAAATCAACCGTATGTGAATAAGCTTTGAATAAATTGAAAAATGACACCTGGGCACGGAAATCAAACTCAGGATTCTTGGCTTAGCGCACCAATGCTTTTGCTCTAGATAGCACAGGGGTAGAGCGTTGGCGCGCTAAGCTAAAAGGTTCCGGGTTCGATTGACGTGTCCAGGTATCATTTTTCAACTGTCGAAACATTAATAAGTCAAATATTTAAAATAACATTTATATTTCATATTAAACACTACGGCTAAGTTGTGATATCAAAGTATAAAATGAAGACAATTTTTTCTACATTTTAAAAATCGTAATACATTTAATATTAAATTCTTTCCTAAAATATTATTTTAAAAATAGTATTGGTTGAAACTATATTATGTGTAATATGTTTATATCATGTTTAAAACTTAATTCAGCTCGATAGACCGGTGGTGTCGACTAACCTCCTGCCCACTCTTAAGATTCTTCCTTTGAGGCTGTCCTTAAAATACGTAATGGTTTTTGAAGGGTAGAGGAGGTTTAGTATTTTCCTACGTTTTCTTACGAAGGAATAAGTCAGAATCCATCATGCATAAGTTTTTTAAAAACAATGTTTATAGTGAGACAAAATATAAAAAATTGTTTTGTCAGAAAATTTTGAAACGTTTCACTTCCTATGACTAACCCTATTTACTCACTAATTTTCACTGTTTTATAGAAATAATAGAAATGTAGACTTCATATTTTTCACAAAGAGAGTTAATTACATTCAATACACATGACAACTGACTTTTTGTTTCAATAGTAATAATTATTAAATCAGTTTTTAAGCTTGTCTTTTGACAGGCTTATTTAACGTAAACTGAGTATGCAATGTCAGAAGTCGGTAAAAAAATCCTGTCCATTGATACCTTATTCATCGCTGTAGGTTTTGTATTAGTTGATAAAAAGGGATGTTGACCACAGAAATAATATATAGGATATTAGGGAGGAGGATGGTTTGACGTAAAATCTTGCGATTCCTAACGTGGGAGGTGGGGGTGTCGAAAATCACGGAAAAGGCCCCTTTTCCATGTCCAAGCCAATAGTATAGATATGCGTATAGCCTGGACGGGTAGTAAGACGCGGAGCAATATTCATATTTGGGAACATACAGGACTACTTCAGTAAAGATTAATTGGTCGAAGATTTGCTTAAATTAAATGTGTGTAAGGTATAATACATGCTAGAAAATTGTTACATGTTGCCAGTAAACGAAATAATGAATTTGTCTAATAACCTTAACGGACGTAAATGTTCATCAAAAACTTTTTTCTATCTAGAAACATTACTACATGATAAATTCACAAAAGTAAAATTATTAAACCCTAATTCTTAGCCGTAGATTATCGACTCATTTCAGATATTTGCAGCTCAATCACTGAGGAAAAATTGATTAAATAACTATTCATTTCTTATTTCTCGACATTAGGGGAGAGCTTAATACGATCACTAAGAAACAAATGAAGAAAGAACTCTTAGATGTTTAGTTCTCAAAGTAACGTGACTAATCAGTACAATCATTAAAGAACAAATTATGAAAGAACTATTATATGCCTGGTTCCCAACGTAAGGCGACTTTATTATTATTATTATTATTATTATTATTATTATTATTATTATTATTAGCAGCACCGCGTCTTATTACCCTTTCGGGTTATACGCACTTACGCGAATGTGTAGTGGTAGGGTGATTGTGAGATGAAATGGAGGACCTACAGTTTAACGTGGGATCCGAACCACGGTGGAGGCCTGGCATTCCACACATCCACAAGTTGTGATTAATACACGTCTTGTCAGAGGTAAAGGAAGGGTTTGGTAATCAGATAAATCTGTGCCGGTACCGAGGATTGAACCCCGGACACCAAGCACAGAAGTATGATACCTTACCCCTATACCACCAGATCAACTAAAATAATTATAAGAGTACCATTAGAAACATAACTCTCAAAGTAACGTAACTGTTCAATAAAAGTAATTAATAATTCAATGTTTCTGTATTCTAGGTAATCGGAATGTACCGATCTTAATAACCTATCTGTTACATCCTGTTTTGCCAGTTGGAAAATCGAAATATCATTAACGTTCCACAAGGAAAGACATAACAGACATATAAATACTATTGTAAATTACATCTACTCTTTGTTCCCGCCATCTAATTAAATAGGCCTGTTACACCGACAGAGGAATTAGAATGGTTAATCACAAGTCTTTAACGGAGAATAGGGTCGGGTAGGGGTTGTAATAATCGAGTATATATTCGTAATCTGATCTCCTCCGTCACATATTAAACATTCCTTGTGAGCTAAGTAAACGGGCATTACATGCTCCATGTCGTCAGCCCACAATATAGCCACACAAACCAAGCGGTCGGCGTCTGTTGTGGAAGATAGTTCCAACTTCCACGGATAGAGGGTGCCATATGGTCAGAACACTCAACCCTCCAGCCGTTAATATCAGTTTTCTAGACCAGATCCGTTACTTCTTTATTTGAGTAGCTCCTCATCTGTCCTAATGAGTTTGAGTTTGACCCCGTTTCAGAATCACTGCTTTACAAAAAAATAATCTGGAAGCACAAGGGGATAGAACCCAGGACATCTTGGTCTGTAGCCAGGAGCTCTGATTTATATACCAGAGAGGGGGTTTACACATTACAAATCTTGCTTTTATATTATGTTATAAATAAACACTGCACTCCGAAATATGTCAACTCATACTCTACCATACCATACCATATTATAAGGTCCACATCAAATATTGTGCCTGTAATTTTTATAAACACAATTTTTTTAATCGAAAATCTACTTAACGACGTTGCCTACTTGAAAATTTAGAAGCTATTTTGTGAAGCGGGTTGCATCTTAACTTGACGCACCTATGCAGTCTAAGTAGTATCATATTTAGACACCAATATACGAAATAGAAAGAGAGAAAAGAAAATTAGCAGTTTATCCTGCGAGACTTCTTGTTTATCTACTGATATGAATTACCCTCTTCCTCTGACTATTTTACACACTCACTATACTATTTGCGCTTTGGAAACAGTGACTTAATTTTTAAAATTACCTTTTTCTCGTTTCCTATTCTAGCTAAACATATGCTTTCACGGACATTTTTAATCTAAATCCTTGCAAGAAGACTACTACCGGCCATTTTAGTGACTAAAACAAATAGTCTAAGTGTGTAGAGGATAAAAAAATTGTTTACCAAAAAAGTCCTCAAGATAAAATAAGAGTTTTTTAACACTGTAGGACTAATTTTAGAATTATCTGGGTTTTGTTTCAACAATATAGATTTAAAACGTAAACTCATTAAAATGGGAACTCCTATAGTGACCTACCATGACGTCACAGGCAGGCAACGTCTTTAACAAACCACCAGGGATAGCCCCGCGTGGGACATAAGATTAACGACATTAGAAACAACGGAAAGATTGCAAAGTAAAATAATAAAATGAGTTGTTTTTCGCACGGTGTCTTGTTACACATTAAAAATACGTATTTTTTTTAGCACCACGTTTTACCCCCTGGTTAGGCTATACGCATTTGTACTAATTACGCTGATGAGTTAAGGATGAGGAGGGTTGAATTTAGATTAAGTGTGCGCGAATTTGCGTGGAGAGACAGTGGGAAACAATTTAGGTAAAACAACCTTCAGTACACCCGACCTCCGATCTCTACGTCATCGGCTGTCTAGTCCAACACGAGAGTGACGCCTTAGACCGTGCGGCCATCAAAGTGGGTAGTGAACGCTACTATGCTATGGATGAGGAAGGTAAAATTTTAGGATGTAGTGTACCCGCATTGGTGTGGACGTAGAGTGGAAAAACATTTAGGAAGAGCAGGTTTCAAACCCCTCCTAATCTCCCACTCACTGGCAATCCAGTCCAACATTAGAGTGACTTGTTAAGGCTGTGCGAATAGCGACGCGGGCAAGATGGAGTATTAGTAAAAGATCCACCGTATTTACTCGCAAATAAGTCCCCGTCGTATAAAATAGGTAGCCTCCCTAATTCTTAGAAGGGAAGAAAATTATTTGCCTCCCTTTGGACCCAACTTCCCTGTCAAACTAAATACTACCGTTAGTTTTATAACGCCAGGAGAGAGAGCACATAGGAAATACCAGATTTGTCTGACTAAGCTTTTAAAAGCTTTAAAGCTTAACTCCTTAAACTAAGTGTAACATAAAAGATTTATTAGCAACATCTCCAAGCTCTCGTCCCCAGATTAAGACATTTTGGCCTGTTTCTTTCACTTTCTCGCTGGACAGGGGAACGATGTAAATTGTTAGTTGATAGTTTACTACCATGACATAAAAAAAAAACTCAGATATTGTTAAAGGAAATAGCCGATAAAAATACTTTCCTCAGCCACCGGGTCACTTGAGTGTTTTAAAGGGAAAGAGCCAACCTTGACAAAATTCTTTTATTTAAAAAAAAAGTGTCCAGGGCTGACTTTCTATTGGTGCGGCCGTCCTAAATTCCCGCAGAATCATAATAAAATCCCGCGAGGCAGGGTAACCTCAGAAAGAGCACTCACATTCTAGCAGTCAAGGTGTAAGGAGGTGCATGAAGTACTTCCACTCACGTTTTAGCAGTCGAGGTGTAAGTAGGTCCATGAAGTACTTCCACTCACGTTTTAACAGTCAAGGTGTAAGGAGGTGCATGAAGTACTTCCACTCACGTTTTAGCAGTCGAGGTCTAAGTAGGTCCATGAAGTACTTCCACTCACGTTTTAGCAGTCAAGGTGTAAGTAGGTCCATGAAGTACTTCCACTCACGTTTTAACAGTCAAGGTGTAAGTAGGTCCATGAAGTACTTCCACTCACGTTTTAGCAGTCAAGGTGTAAGTAGGTCCATGAAGTACTTCCACTCACGTTTTAGCAGTCGAGGTGTAGGAGGTGCATTAACCACTCCAGCTAGCGTTTAGGCAGTCAATCTAAACAGATGTGACTTAATCACTCCGACAAGCACAACAATCTAGTTTGAGCATAACTTTGTAAAGTTCAATAGTTATTATTCATAGTTAATCAAATTAAGTATTTCAATAAATTAGCGTACTAATAAATATAATTCTCATTTCATATTTACATCTATTCATATGAAACAATAACTTAATTATAAACGTTGGTAGGAGACGTGCGTACCTGGCACCCGAATATAAAACAAAAGAGTCTTAGCGCCCACGCATATCGAGAACGATCAGAGAGTACATTGAAGCCAGCCATGATCCGATCCCAAGACGTCAGGTAAGATTATGTCCCATACCCTTACCTGTGCATCCTCTGTAAGATTAAGCGCTGGCTGGTCACTTATAGATCAGACTGTAGATTTATATCAACGCTGTAAATAGTTTATAATAATTTTTTTAAAGCCATTGCAAAATAACGGTCTTGTACTATATATTTTCAAGTATTTTGTACGTATATCAATTATTATTTGATGCTTTGATTTCCAACTCATTTTTACTTTCTCTCGATCCCTCGTGATCGATAAAATAAATCGAACTCGAGATTTTAATAAATATCGACGTTTCATGTCCTTCTGGAACTTAGAAGTTGTTTTCACGATACTGTCTGTGTGTCTGTATCTCGGCCTATAGTTGAACCCATTTTACCGCCGAAATTTTAGGGCCGAAACTTGGTATCTAAGGTTTCACAGATTTTTTTTTAATTTGATATCCAACCCTAAGAGCAAACAGAGATAAAATCGATTTTTTCGAAGTCCGCTCTAACGATTTTGATTAAATTTGGTATCTAGACGTTGTTTAACATTATAAACAAATTGAGTGTCGTTTTTCCATGAAAATGACTTTAATTGTACATTACATAAGCGTTAATTTCAAATTGTGATAACATGTCCGTAACTATTTGAAATACTAAATAACTTACCTTTGTAAATTGTACTACTATTGAATATAAAATTCCTTTATTTAAATAAATTTTTATAAAACAAATAGATTCTGAGCTATAAGCAAAAATATAATGTATATATTTATTTTTTTCAAGTCTTTGAAAATGAAATTGATTATTGTGTTCTTTGGTGGAGTGTTTCTGAATAAACGTATATTATTTAGTTTTACAAATCTTACTAGTTATTTTAGTAAACGTCTCTAGTTTAATATTAAAAAAAAGAGAGGAAGTCTGTGCGGTGTAACGTAGTATTTATTTAGATACGCGATAGTAAGACGCTCCTCGACTTTTCATCATTAAAAATCGTCACAAAAGATTTTTTTATATGCGAGTAAATATGATATTAAATGAGCAAGCTAAGCTATAAAAAATTCCGTGTTCTAGAACAAACATATAACTATAAGCATTAAAAGGTATAAGCTTGCGATACAAATATTTCAATGATATAAAGAGGACCATTTACCCTGACAAGTGGGCGGTGAAACGAAACTGTCTCCGAGGAAGAGGGAAATAGAGGGGGAGGGAAGAAACGAACAAAAACCCAGAGGAAATTAAAGAGTAAGGAGGACAGAACTAGGACTGCGTAGTTGAAACAGGACCCCAGGGTGGCGCCAAGTTACGTGTGTAACTTTTCGAGGCTACGTTTTCTTAATTCTGTGTGTGTGTGTGTGTGTGTGTGCGCGCGCGCGCTCTCTTAGAACTGCAACAAGATAGTTATTTCTTGTTCTTCCGAACCATTGACTCGGTAGCACGACCTTTCCTTTCCTGCTCCCCTTTACCCCCCTTTACCCGCTACCAATCTCTCATCCCACGCATGCACCACTAGACTGGAAAACATAAAAAAAATAATAAAGGACAGGCCACGAGTTGTTCGTGCCAAACTCTGTATTATTCACTTGCAGGTTAACAATGATAACTAGACCTAGCTTGCTGCCAACCTAACAGCCTTATTTACGTTCATACACACGCACACACACATATATATGTGTGTGCTTAATTATTGTAAATAAGGATGTATATATACAGCTAAATTTTCATAAGAAGGCATTTATTTGAAGTCTATAAAAGACAATAGGTCTAATTTTACGTACGCATACTTTAATTCATGTGATCTGTAGCTGTCACTTTTGATTAATTCCATCAACACCTATAAAATAACAACAATAATACGGTAAAATGTGCTCTCTGTTAACATTAAAAAGATTGTATTTTCTAAAAGACACTATGAAAATGGTGTGTATGTGTGTGAAGGCTGATAGTTATATATATATATATATATATATATATATATATTCTATATCTACAATTACATCTAAACAGCGACCATCTTACTGCCAACTTAATAACCTTCTTTACATGTACTGAACATTATAAACAATGTCCACTAGACCAAAATTAGATTCAGCTTACAGCCAACTTGACAGCCTTGTTTACATTTGTCTACACATACATATATAATATTATGTATATAAATGAATAACTATAGTGATTATTTCTATCGTTTGTTTCATACCCTTATATACCTGTAGGGATGGTGGGAAATTAACTGTAGAAATAACCACTCCTAATACATTTTGTCCGAATTTGAACAGAGGAATCTATGGAATACATAAGTCAAGATTCAATTTTTTAAGTGTATTAATCGGGTGACAATTTATGAGCTTGATAAACTGGAAAAGTAAGAGAATAGGCTATAAGGTTTATTTTTGGCACATAGAAAACCATACATTCTGTATTCTGTTTTACGTGTAGCTCTAATAACATATATAATACAATGTTTAGTTTTTAATATTAAAAATTACTGTAATATTTAATGTCATGAAGGTAGTTGTTTATCTCCAGATAAGTTTTTGTTTTACTTTTGTCGGGAATCAAAAATGACCTTCCTAGTCTCACATTTTTATCCAATCAATTATAATATTACCTTTTCACACTTCGAAATAAAGAAACTATATGTATCATATACATCATTATGAAAAGTTGAAGGGAGGATTTTATGAAGGTAATAAAAGTTTTAAAATGTGTTTTAACACAATCTAATATGAGGTTAAAAGAAGAATGACACTTCCCGTTGGTTAGACCTGAAAAGCTAATAATGTAGAGCCTAAAGGCATAATCTTATTTTATCGCCGTGTCTTACTACCTGTTCAGGTTATATACATATGTGATAGTTGCTCAGTAAACCCAACCGGGATCCGAACCTCGATCTCCCCGTCATCAGCAGGCCAATCTAACACAAGACCGAGGCCACTAAGTGTATTGAGTGGTATTAAATTCCTGTTTAAAATAATTCAATCCTAAATTAATAATTTCATTGAATCCAGTTGGCATTGAACCCCAGTTATCTAAGTGTTGGATATATGAGCTAGGCAGGCGCTCCTATTCCACTACCAGCTACTCTATACACCTGAGGACTATTGACTTCAAAGATGGCAACCGTAAAATTCAACCATCTGCAAGTTTCTTCCCCCTTGAGACCCTGAGAACGCAATACAACACACTGAAATATTGAGCGGGTTGCTGATAAAGATATCTTACGGCGCTACTGGCTAGTAGAATTAACCTCATTGACCTTTTTTCTTCTTTAGTGCCATGCGGCATACCACCCGTTTGAATTATCCGTAAGACCAACTAACCTAAGTACAGGATGAGGAGGGTTAATTTAAAGTAAGTGTATTAGCCTTCACCTGGAAAATAAAAGGAAAAATCTAAGTGGAAGCCAAGACCTCCAGGCTCAGAATCAAAATTCCCAACTCTAGACAAACTTCGACGCTACCTTATCTTCGTAATATGAGTCGTTTTTGTATAGTAATATTATTATTATTATTATTATTATTTCATCCAAGATGTTTTTAGCACCACATCTTACTACCCTTCCGGGCTATACTCACATGTACTAGTCACGCTAATGTGCTAGTGATTAACAAGGTTGAATCTAGGGGAAGTGTACCCACATTTGCGAGGAAGAAGAATTTAAATCCATTTAGTAAAAACCACCCTCAGTACAGCCAACCGGAATTTGAACCCCGATCCTCTTGTCAACGACAGTCTAGTATATTGCGAGAGTGACGCCTTGGTTTAGACCATGCGGCCACAGAAACGTGTAGCTCCAAGATGTTAAATTATAAAAGATTATTATTTTTATTATTAGCTATCTGTTTTTTTGGTTTAACTATTTGTTATTTATATCTTTGGAGCATCATGTAGACACATTTTAATTTTAAGAGGAGGAGGTAAGACACATAATATGTTATGCGTATAAAAACAGCAATTAACTGTCTTGGAAATTATTGTAGATTGAAAAACACTATATTTTTTAATAATAGCTTGAAATTAAAACCAAACATCAATTTACTACAAATAACGGTAATCAAAATATATAGAGATAGACATTCCCTGAGGCTCAATTTTAAATAATTTTGACATCAAAAAAATATGTTTGCACATATATTTTTTAATATACTATTAGTATATTATTAGTTGTATTATTTTTATCCTCAGAGTTTACACTATGTAATTGATCCAACTGTAAGCCTCATTTCATCTCAGTTCTTTCATCTACCACTTATTAATAATAACAGTCCCCAGACTCACTTTTCCAAGATGGCGGAACATCACGCACAATAGTCAGCACGTGTCATTGTTTGAATGTATGTGAAAGAGAGAAGGGGGGAGAGAGAAAGCAGCAAAGAATATGATGATGGGGCACCAAGACACAACGGTTTAATGGGGCAAGAGTCTTGGAGAACATCTTCCGGCCCACTTGTCAACTGAAATTACAAGGCCGGTTGTTGTTGTCTTGTAACTCTCCGAGCCCCTTCTAGTTCGGTTTGTTTGCGGTGAGGGGGGGGGAGGGGAAATTACAAGAGACGAGGTACAGCATGTTCACAGAGAAACAAACAAACTTTTGTTTTGCATTCGAAGACAGTCAAAAATGTAATGACAACCTTGTGAATATATGTTCCCTATTCCACGAAGCGAGGTCCCGCATCAATTTGAGACTTTTTTTATGCCCCGCGTCTTACTACCCATCTGGGATACCCTATTATTCACCCTAACGAGGTAGGGATATAATTTAAATCAATTTTACCTGCAGTTTTTTTTGTTTTTTTTTGTGGAAAGAGAGTGGACAAATACTTCAATACATCCAGATGGGATTCAAACACTAACCTTCGTCCTTTAGAATTGGTTTTCCCCATGTATTACTACCCATAAAATAAATATGCATTTTAATAACGCTAATGAGGGATAAAAAGGGTATAATTTAAAATTATGTACCCACTTTTTCATGGAGTAAGAGTAAGAAACAATTTAGGGAAAAGCACCCTCAGTACAACCGGATCTACTTGTCAACGGTAGACTAGACTATATGAGCCTGATATTTAGACCATGTGATCACCGATGCGGCTCACTATAGGTAGAATAGCTCTATGCTTCGTGATGAAGTTGAACTTTATGACCAGATGGAAGATTATTTCTTTCTTGGTTCAGAAGCTACTCGTACAAGAACCACACAAGCTTGACTCTAACTTTGGAAACCCAGGGATTATTATTTGACTGTGTTCCTCGTTTCAATATGTTGGTTAATAGACCGCGTGGTATAGTGGTTGTCGCACATGGCTACTATCTTAGGGGTACCGGGTTCGATTCCCAGCTGGTACCACGGGTATTTTCTCGAAAGGAGAATTATTCTAACGCTCACCAGGGTATGGATAGGCTTCAGTTAGGTTAAGTATTTCTGCTGGTTCCACACCCTCGTAATCGCTATAAACATGTTGGTTTACAATCTTCTATCCATATAGTGTTTTCACATTTTTCAACTACACAGACCTTAACCTCTTTCTTCATATTAGAAACATTAAATAGCTGAAAATTGGTTCAGGATCTACGGCGCTCTATTATTACCATAATTAATTACAACCATTCATATATTCATCAAATAAAGTAACTTAAAAATAATTTTAGTTGCAAATATGATAGGATTTTGTACATTAATTCACAAACAAAAGTAAAACCACTATCACACACACTCACACACACACACACTCACACACACACACTCACACACACACACACACACACACACACACACAAAGAAACTCTGAATATTTCCATGCCACATGGCATATTCTGGAGGAAATATAATATTGAATTAAAAGTTGGCTACACTTACCGTAACAATAATATATTATTTTTTTGTCACCAGGTCCTACTGTCTGTTAGAGTTGTACGCTAATGTACAGTAATTATTACTCTAATAGATCATAGATAGGGCAGGTAGAATTTAGATAATTTTTACCCACATACACATGGAAGGACATTCTAAAACAATTTATACGAAATAAACCTCAGCACACACGAGCAAGATTTGAACCCCGATCTCCGTCGGCATTTCAGTCTACTACGAGATTGACACCTTCAGACCGTTATACCATTGACTCGGGCTCTAATATAAATGGCCGACACTTTAGCTTAGTTAGTAGCGTGTATGTTTACTTTGATAAGGATCCCGGGCTCAATTCCCGGCACGGCCGAAAATTGTATCATTTATGGAATGTGGATTTCCCCTTTTACAGGGATGAATTAACGGCTGGGGGGCTGTGTGTTGTGACTATTCTTGATTTAAGTTAGTTTATAAGTCGTGTGCTGAAATAATCAGTCGGTTCGTAAAGTGCATGTTAAATACCTCAAATAAATTAGATATAATATAATTGCACGGTTATGATTTACAAAAATAAATACATAAAACAGTGACGGTATTATTTTTATTTAAATTGAGATAACCTAGGTATAATATTCTCTGAGCGATATTATTGATTCATGCATCATTCAGCCCCTTGGCAAACTGCTAGAACAAATCTTACATAGTCGCAGTCATACGAGCGAGTTTCGTGTGAGAAACGTCAGCACTTTCTGACAGATTCCAGACCAGCAGTCGTCACCATTCAATATTTATACAAAGTCTCAACTCAATTAAAAGTTAGTCACTATGCCGCAGCAACATTGAAACTGCTCTGCAACACTTTCGAAAATAAACCGCACAACACACAGTTGACAAGTCCTAGGGGGGACTTTATTATTTAGGAGACGTTTTTAATATATATATTATTATTATTTAGCAGCGCGTCTTACTACCCGTTCGGGTTATACGCTAAAGTACTAATTACACTAATGGATTAGGAATTGGGTAGGTTGAATTTAGAGGAAGTGAACCCGCATTTGCGTGGAGGCAGAGTGGAAAATCATTTAGGAAAAACCACCCTCAGTTCACCCGACCGAGATTCGAACCTCGATATCCCCGTCCTCGGCGGTCTAGCTCAACACGACTGGCGCGTTAGCCAACTACGCCACCGAGGCAGGTTATATAATGAATAACAAACACATTTATGCATTTTTCCTTTCCCACAAAATAAGGTCCGGAATCGATTTGAGAATCTTTTTATATGCCTCGCGTCTTACCACCCATCCGGACTACCCGAATATTTACACTCATGAGGAAGGATGAATTAATTAGAATTTAAAGTAATTTTACCTGTAGTTTTGTGAAAAATAAGTGACAAACTAGAGCTATATATGTATTTGTTTATGTAATATATGTGTATATACACTTGTCTGTGTATGTATGTGTATATATATTTAGAAACTTGAATAATTATATATATGATTATAGTTATGTATACTAAAATCTGTATTAATATATGTTTACACCTTATTATCAATTATTTTCCCACTATATAAAGCCTATTTCTATTATATTTATAGTTTACAATAAGACTTAATATATTCAATATTATTTTTAGCAAATAAATTATTAACTATTAATAGATCCTCTTTATGTAATTAAAATACTTATTTCTATTATATACTAGATTAACCACAAACCTCATTTTATAAATTTTCTATATAAAATGAAGGTTCCCGGTAATATTTACATTTATATTAAATAAATAAACTATAGCGAAATAGATTAAGGGTGTAGCCTACTTTAAGACTAATATCCTCACACTGCAGAATTTCTTATGGGCATGACATTTATAAAATTTCAAAACGACTAAAACAATACTCAATTATCTTAGAGTGCTATGTTTTTTTAAAAAATGACTATTTGTTTATGGGAGGCTAATTCTATGTTTACACCCATTTAGTTTGCTTTTGGAGCGTCAAAATTTTCGTGGGAAACGTCTTTGAAAGTAAGCTAGTCTCACCGATTGATTATTATTTTTGTAAAGCATAAAACTTGAAATGTAAGATTTCTCATCCAATAAGGAAATGTTATCTTTCAGCTCCATTTTTAAATATATGAAACTTCTTCTTGAAATAACGTGAGATTTTTGGACGTTTTTAACGCGTCTCAACACTCGATTAGGCGCTCTCCTTGAGGTTTGAATCCATGCCTGTCCTTTATTCATTAAAGTTATTAAAATAATTTAAATTAATTCTCATAATTAAGTAAGCCCTGCCTAGGATTCTCTAATCTAAGTGTCAGCATAAGGTTTCAGATTTTTTAAAGATGATTAGTGATATAACTTGCCCGACTCCTTAGAACACTCGGTGACATGTCTGTCTACAGAGCTAAGGGTCCCAAATTCTATTCCCTGCATGTCCGAGAAAAATTTAGCTGGCGAAATATGTATTTATCCTTTTACATTGATGAATTAACGGCCGGGGACTGGATGTTGTGCCTGTCCAAGTCTTAAGTTAGATTATAAGGCATATGAAGCTACGACTAGCCAGCGAGTAATGGGAAAATATATGGCTTGAATAAAAAACTGACCCAGGCCATAGGCTGGAAAAATTAATGGATGTAAAAGTGATCTAACTTTTAAGTAATAATTAACAGAGCGATATATCCTTGTAACTACAAGTATTACAATCAATAATAGTTGTAATACTCCTCATATGTAAGGGCATTATCACCGCCGTCTCCCATTCTTCTAGCAATCATTTCATAAAACTCATTTTTTCTCCTTTTCGTCTTCTTCAGTAACTTCATTCGGTGCATGAGCGCTTATGAAAGTGATATTCCTCAAGACTTATTCAACGTGATGTATGATATCCTCTTGTCTACCGCCTTGAATTCCTGCACCAATTGAATCAATCTGTCACTTTCAATAAACTCATGTCTGCCTAGAGTTGCATTCTCGTAGTAGAATATTACGAATTGATCTTTATGCCATGTGCTTTCTTCCAGCCATATGATTTCTTGCAGAGCTGTCACGTCAATTTTGTACCTCTGTACTTATAAGACTACTAGCTTGGTATCTCGTGGTCTGCATTGTATGCTCTGAATATTATAAGCTCCAAATCCTTATTATTTTAGGGCACGTTGTCCATTATAATTTTTCTCTGGCTTGTTTCTAGGTTGCTTTTAAGATTTGAAAACTTTTGGTGTTTTACTTTGGGGTTAATAGTCCTCCAACAACCCTCCCCTTTTAACCGGGCTTGGTAATAGCAGCACAGAGCGTTTATCTCGTACAAGCAGGGTTAGTGAACATAGGTCAAAAAACACTCCCTTTTCAAGGTACAGCATCTGTAATTTTTTTAAATGAGGCTTACGATGTAATGAGAACAAATTGGGAACAATTGTTTTGTTAAACAAACTTCATAGTCCCAGAGTAAGTTTTTTAGCTTTTTTTGAGTCAATGAATGCGGTAGTGCAGTTTGGTAGTAGAAGTTGGGGACACTTTGTGTGTGTATATATATATATAACTTCTCGTCTAGTGGTGCTAAAATGTAGTTTTAGTGGTCTTACTAATTTGTTAAGAGGGTGTTCGCCATATAAATGCACATTTATTTAAAATTGGTGCCAGCTTTTCAGATCACCCCACTATGGTCACAAAAAGTAGCTTGTCACAAATTTTAAAGTGGTGGACATAAGAAGTGTCCTGTAGTGAACGATGAATAATTTCACAAGTATCATTAATTAACAAAATATTTTACTTGAAAAGCTTGTAATGACGTTATTTGAAAGATTAAGATGAGTATTGTATGAAACATGAAGATGATCTGTAACTTTTTTTCCTCAAGCTAAAAAACCTGTATTGAAAGTGTTATGATGAAAGAAAAACAAATGATTAAATAAGAAAATGGGACCAAAAAATTAAACATATCTGTATTTTTCAATGTTATATTTATAGTTAAATTTTATTGGCCTCGCATCAGAATCTTTTGAGATACGTTTATAAATGTATTTTAAAAATACGTATTTTATCTTACGTTCCTCATACAAATACACAAATTTTTTAAATAGTTATGTCCATTTTATTTAGTTTTGCTGCTTTATTATTTTATTTTATTTCAAATTTTATAATATAGAATAACTCCATGGCATCGACCCGCAAACAAGCCATACCAACCGAGTGGCCGCCGTCTTTTAACGATGATAGTGCCAACTTTTGTGGATAGAGGGTATCATTTGGTCACCAAAACGAACCCTCTATCCGTTAATCTCAGTTTTCTAAACCGGAACTACTACTTTTCCGCTAAAGCATCTCTTCATTTGTCCTCATGAGGCCGAATTTGACCCCATTCCGGATCCAGTGCTTCACAGGAAATCTGGAAGCACCAGGGATCAAACTCGGTACCTATTTTAAGGGTTCCTCCAAACATAAAAGGTTGGTAATCCCTGCCATAAACTATGAGAGCACATATGTGGGTGTTTAGTTCTTACTAAGGATCATCCATAACCTGCGTAATTCTATTGAAAGAGATGGAGGGGAGTGGGGAGAGCTTTAATATCTGCATCAGGAGTCGGCAGCTGATTGATCACTTTCTCTCTTTCTCTCTCTCTATTCAGGTAAATTCAGGTACACTTCCTCTAAATTAAGCTTTCCTCATCCCTAACACTTTTTTTTTATCACTGCGTCTTAAGGCCGGTACACACAGAAAGCTAAGCTAAGCTATGCAGTGCTACGCCGCGCTATGTTTTTTTCCGATTGCTGGCCGAGCAATTTTTTCCATCGCCCATCTTGAGCCATCTTACGTTGCGCATGCGCATAACGTAGCTCGGGCTACGTGTTGAACAGACGCAGTGCTGGTTTGGTAAAAATAACAAAAGAGGTATTTAAGTTTTGTTTTCAGTTTGTTTCACGTGTATTTAAGTAATATTCTATTTAGGTTTTATATTTGACAAATGTTTTTACACTAAAATAGAAGCGTTAATTGAACAAATCAAACCTCCAACTCCTAAATTTTCTTCAGCTTCCAAAACAAATGCTAACAGCAGCATCTTTTCTTCCTCGGTACTATAACCTGAACTCAAACAAGACATTTTGTAGAACGCCATCATAACTAAACTTCACTGGAGCAGACCAGAAAGAAACAACACACTATTCAGGAGGGAAAGGAGGAACCATGACTTAGCTTAGCTTAGCTTAGCAATGAGTGTGAATCCAAACTGACAAAGTCTTAGCACGGGATGGCATAGCACTGTGTGTATCGGCCTTCACTCTCTGTTTAGGCTACACTCATATGAGATAATTATTATAATGGATTAGGAATGAGGAAGGAAGCATGCTAGAGGTAATCTACCAACATTTGCGTGGAAGAGGAGTGGAAAACCATTTAGTAAAAATCTTCAGCACACTCGATTCAAACCTCGATATCCCCGTCATCGGCAGTCTAGTTTAATGCGAGAGTATCACACTAGACCATGCGGCCACAGAAGCGGGTTTAAGCTTTATTGGAAAAGAAAAAATGCTCAAAATGTGCGAGATTAAAAAAACAAAAACAATCGCAATATTTTAGTATCCATTCTAGTTATATGCATACATTAATTATACTCTTAGATAGGGATTAGGAAGGTATAGTTTGAGAAAAAATATACCATTATTTGCGTGGAGGGAGATTGTGGAACTATTTAATAAAATAAACCATCAGTACACCCAGCCAGAATTCAAATCCTGATCTCCCAGTCACCGGCAATCCAATCTTACACTAGAGTGAAGCGTTAGATCATGTGACCAGTGATGAGAGTAAAATTAGATTGGTCGTATTCTGTCACTATAAATTAAATTAAATTAAATCGCAGCGTCTTACTACCCGTTTGAGTTATACGATTAAATACTAATTACGCTAATGGGTTAGGAATCGGAAAGGTTGAATTTAGAGGAAGTGAACCAACATGTGCGTGGAGGAAGAGTGAAAACCCCTTTAGGAAAAAACCACCCCCAGTTCACCCGACTGATATTCGAACTTCGATCTCCCCGTCCTCGGCAGTCTTGTTCAACACGAAGCTAGCGCGTTAGCTAACTACGCCCCCGAGGCGGGTTTTGTCATTATAGGATTACGCATCTTTTATTATTTAAAGACATAGTTTTTAATTTTGGATTAAATCACGACGATCATGTAGGAGCCTCCTTAATTCGTGTGGTAATCCGAAATTATGGTTCAGTGCGTAAGGGTTAGCACCACTGTCTAATGATTTGCATTACATCAACTTGAAGTATTTTCTGTTTACAGTCCAATAAATTAAGCTTGTAAGCTTGTAGCTTTTCAGAAAGCTTTTCCACGCATTTTATGTACTCAACAGATTACCATCATCTGCTGATTTAAAAAGGAATCTACTCCTATTTTCAAATATTAAAATTTAGTTTGGCAAACATGGTATGAAAGGCTCGTCAGTTAATGATGATACTTTTGTAGTCACGTCATTAAATCAACCCCCTCGAGGTTACTATACAGTTTCGGTTGGGTTTGTACAGTTTTGGTTTTATTTTCGTTTCTTCTTTTTTTTTTTTATTCTAGTGAGTTGAAAACTTTGTTTGTACAGGAGTATACCATCCATTTAATTAGTACTTTGCCGTGGGGAGGAATAAAATAATCTAGTCTACAGTTCTAAATAACAAACTTTCATTATAAACTAACCCAAGGAATAATACTTTATACCTTACTATTGCGTGATCTGCTATACGTATCGTCGTTGTTCAGTAATATATACAACTAATCAATTATTTAATTTGCATCCCTTAAGTAAACATATTGGTAGTAAAATTATATCATATATACATGTAGATCACTCCTGTACTCCAATTTTTACACGTACTCATTGGAAAAACCATCTAAGTCAACTTTCTTGCTTGTACAAAGCTAGGGGCTTGTAATGAATCCCAATGGATTTTAAAACTTTTGTGATTTTTTTTTTGTTTAAGGTGGGGTGGAAGGTGGCGCGAGAAAAGGTCAGTATTTTACAGTTTGCATAGCAAAGAGTTTTTTCGGCCAAATTAATCCAATAGGCCTATTGAAACATATAGTTTAATTTTCTACACATAGTTATCTCAATAGTTCTTAAATATCTGTCATTAGCATATTAACATTTGATGATAAACTTTTTTTTAGCAAAGAGAAAAAGTTTCTACTGAAGAAAAATTTGATATTATATCACCTTAATAAACAGGCGAAGAACCTTATTTAAGATAACTCAATCATGTTTAATAAAATTGGGAACCCTGCCTTTATAATGTTAATACATTCATTGATTAACGTAAATTATAAATAGATAGTATAAAGTATAATATGTAATATCTATTATACATATCGCAGCTTTATATTTTACATTTGCACAAACTGCATCGGTGGCATTATGGTCTAGCTCTTCATAGAGATCGGGATTCTACCCCAGGCTGGGTTTGCTGGAGGTGTTATTTTACTTAATATTCTTCCCTTCCACCACTCAAATAAAAATGCATTTACTCTATCATTCTACCTTTCTCATCCATATCCCATTATTGTAAATTACTTTATAGGTTGGATGGGTAGACAAGCAGCACAGTTATACTAGTGACAATAGAGTGGAAGTTCATCTGTATCTGTTTTATATTAGAAATAAGTGTGTCACTAAATTGTTTTATTTAGTAATTAAATTAAATACAGTTCATAAGACGAACAAACCAATGGCTCTAGTTATCTGGCCATTTAAAATAGACTATGTAACTTTAAGAGATATTTTAAAGAACATATTCTATGCATCGTTGGACGCGCAGATTAAATGTAAGTCTTGTCTAGTCTGGATTTATGGTAATGAAAAGGTTGGGTTTCAAAAGCATGTTGGCTGTACTAAAGGTGTTTTATTAAATACATTATGTCTTACTATCCCTCCATGAAAATTCTGATACATTCCTTCTAACGACTAGCTTTTTTATCCTTATTAATCATCCTTAGTTATTAAAATGAAAATATATCAAAAGAATAGTAAGATGCAGTGAAAAAAAATGCATAGTAAATGGGTAGGATATATAATTCGTATTTTAAAAGATTGAGATTACTGTAATATATATAATATTATATATAGTATAACTAATCCATTCGACGAATGATATGGTAATGATCCAAAGTTTCAGAATTTTTTTTATGCCTTAATTTTATTTTTGCGTGAGATTTCAAACCCTCCCATTCCAAATCTATTTAGATTCTAGCTTGAGGTATGCGTAGAAACACCATTTCCTGCTGTGGATGCTAATTACCTCATGAATCAAGGTTTATTTTCATCCTAAAACGTATAAAACTTCGGCATCAAAAAGTATTCATAAAGTTGCGTATTTCTGATAAACATCACAATTTATTCTATTGACTTCATTAGTGAGAAACTTGTGGTGCCTTGTTCACACTACTTCACATTTAACTAAGTAGTAGATCTGATCACGTGTGTAATATACGTAAGACACACCATGGAAGTTAAACTGCATTTATTTCGTCCTGTTAGCTAAATGGATAGATTTTAAGCTAGAAACCAACCATGAATATTCTACGAAATTTACTTTACATCCATTAATGTTTCCAACCAATGTCTTGGGTCACTTTTTACTTTCTCTCTTCTTACAGGTAGAGAAAGTATGGTGATCGTCAAAAAAATCGAACTCGAGATTTTGATGAATCTTGACGTTTCATGACTCCCTGAATCCGAAAAAGTTGTTTTTGAATTTCCGTCTGTCTGTCTGTCTGTCTATCTGTCCGTACCTCCAACTAGAGCCTAAACTATTTTACCGATTGAGCTGAAACTTGATATCTAGGGTTTTCATAGGGTTGCCCCGAGGGGTTTATGGAATTGGATATCTACCCCTAAAATTAAGGGTAGTTTACTGAAGGGAAAAAAGAGAAAAAGTCGATTTTCTCAAAATCGGCTCTAACGATTTTGATTAAATTTCATTTTATGAACATTAATAAATATTCCAAACAAAATGGCTAC
>CABFWO010000016.1:738678-752612 GCA_902155825.1 Timema genevievae
AGCAATGATCTATCTCCATTTTAGACTCAATAGTCAATATTTACATTTTTTATTGGTCAAAATGTATAAATGAATAATTAAATATCAATACGATGACTTGAAGATCTGCAACACCTTATAAAATGTTAAGAATTTAACCAGAAATCGAAATTTTAATACGAAGTGTTGACCCTTGTGGAAGACATTAAACTGTTTGAAATGCTCTTAGGTGGACAAAGATGCGCCTATTTTCTCATTGATTATATATATTTGTATATTATTTTATGCGTGTTTTTATGTGGAGTGGTTATGATACAATGTACATTATTCCGTTCAGAAATCTTACGAGTTTATAGAGAGAGAAAGTCTGTGCGGTGTGCCGTACCATTTATTTATTATAAGCCATATATTTTCCACTGCCTGCTGGCTAGGTCTGTCGTAGATGTATATGCCTTATAATCTATATTTAGACCAGGACAGGCACAACATCCAGCCCCCGGTCGTTATTTCATCACTGTGAAAGGGTTAAAACCACATTCACCAATGGTCAATTTCTCGTCCATACCAGGAATCAAACCCGGTACCCTTAGCTCAGTAGATAGACAGCTAAGGTGTCGGATGTATTCTACTAAATGGAAGGGAAAATATCAACCATAAAGAAGGGGAATGTGATTCACATAATAATATTATTACAAAGACTATTTGAAGATAATTGTGATTATAATAATATGATTTCCAAACAAAAATGAGCTCATTTATTTTTTACTATTAGAGTTCGTAAGGTTTTATTCTGCACAACACACGGATGGCACTTAGCTTCGGCGCGGCTATATGTGGTATATTCTCACTAAGTATAATCTTGCTAATGTGTTTAAATAAAACTGTTTTATCTTGAAGCTCATATACAAATCTATATTTTATGAGAGAAAAAACTGAGATTTACATGCATGTACAGCTTCGATTCGATTAAACTTCATCTTAATGTACAGAAACGTAAAATAAATTTTCCCTATGCCATTGTTCGTTGGTGTCTAGACATGTACGTATGTACGTAATCACTCTCCCTACAGGTAGCAAATAGCAACTAATTGACTCAAATATTTTTGTATTCGTTTCATCTATCGTCAAAATAGATCCCAATTGAAATTGATTATTGACGTCACAGTTATTTAGATGTTATTATTTTTAGTCTTTTCTAGAAAACATCAGAACATATAGCCTATATGTATATACAAAACATAATATTTGGGTGTTTTTACTTAAAAAAGATTCTTTTGGCTTTTTATGACCGGCCCAATTATTTCAAATATGTGTTTTTTATTTCGACTTTTTCATCGTTGATAGGTTCATGAAATTCGTCTTTACTAGTCGATCTAGAAATTTGTCTCATAAAATTCGGAATTGATCGGGCTATACTTTTTGGGTCAAAAGTTATTTTCCCTCAAAATCTTATTTTATTTTTTGTCAATCGGATTTAACATAAAAAAAATTCTTATCAAGCTAGAAATTCTACATAAAAATATTTTGGCAACAAAACAGCGTTTCATACATATATAGTTAGTGTACTGTACATAAAATATTTTTGCATAAATCATAGATCTATACCCCAAAAAAAAGCAACTGAATAGGTGCGCTTTTGATTTTGTCAAGTATTTTATGATAATATTTAACCTTAGACTATTATAAGGACAGTATGAGGAATGTCGTTCATATAAAATCATACAAACACAGTTAAACATGAAAAAAAAACCACTGTGGAAAACAACATCTAATGCACCCGTTTGAGTTACGAACATTAATCACTTTATGACCACCGATCCAGTGTTTTGCGATCATGGAAACTTATATTGTGTGATCACCAATGCTAGTATAAAAAATGGCCAGGTACAGGTGAATTTTTTGCGTTATTAAAATATATGTTTCTGTTCTGACAGTAGGATGCATGCTATTTTTCTGTCAACAATTTGTTGGTATCTCGCCTGCTGTCAAGGAATGTAAAAAATTAAGAATACACAAGACAGTAATTTTATCGGTTGTTCTCTATGGGTGTGAAATCTGGTAGCTTACTTTACATGACGAAAATAAATTTAGGATGTTCGAAAAAAAGGTGCTTAGGATGATATTTGGTCCAAAAAGGAGTGATGATACTGGGGAGTGTATGATGCTATATAATGATGAGTTACATACCCTGTATTCATCACAAGACATGCAGCTTGAATGAAAGAACCTAGAACCGTGTTCATGGTTTTGACTGGTAAGCCGAATGGGAAGAAACCATTGGTAAGACCCGGGCGCAGATGGGAGGATAGCGTTAGAATGGACGTGAAAGAGATAGAATGTAATGAGGTGGACTGGATAGAATTAGCTCAAGATAAGGATAGGCAGCGTACTTTTTTAGGTGCACTAATAAACTTTCGAGTTTCTAATGCCATAGAGTAAGCAAGTTCTGACGATAAACATAAAAATGTACTCGAAATGTTATCAAATCTGGCAACTTAAGGAGCTAGAATAGCCGAGCGGAGAATCATAAATGCCAGAAACCAAGTTAATTTATAAAGTTCCTGGGTGGATCTGTCCGGCATAAGAGATCAAACAAGGTAGGGGTAAAATACAAATGGTAATATAATTTGTGCGTGTGACTCCCCCTCCCAACACCCTCTCCACCGTTAAATTATATCATTCGATTCAAAATTATCCATTATACGCTCCTTTACCATTTACCTTCTGTTTCCTGAGCATTTAGATCTTAATAATCAACCAAAATATGTGAATTTTTGAACTTTTCAGGGTGTAATATTCCAAATAAAATCGTATACTGTTAAAGTTTTTGTAAATAGTTAACCTAAGTGCAACATTTTAACTAATTAAGTAAATATCATATTATGAAAATTGAAAAATGACACCTGGACACGGGAATTGAACCCGGGACCCCGTGTCCAGGTGTCATTTTTCAATTTTCAGAATATGATATCTAGATGGAGTAATTCCCACTAATAAGCATAAATAATAGCTCTGGCTATTAATTCTTAATTAAGTAAACCCTTAACTGCATCAATCACAGCTAAACAGTTATTCATTTTGATCCACAAGAAACTGGTTACCATGCTAATATAAATATTTATAATATATAAGTATGGCCCTGTAACCAATAAACATGGTTAATCGGTGACGGTTGGTTAAATTTGTGCTGCTCGTATACAGCAGTGGAGTTTGGTGAACAAGGATTCAGGAGATAGGAAGTAGGTAGGTTTTACAGAGCCATGAAAAGTAAGTTGGTAGAGGTTTGTAACTCCAGGGATACTTCAGTGAAGTTAGAGACCAGTTTAAAGGTAGGTAGTATTAACTTAATAGCGGTATTAACGTAGCTACTGGGAAACACGATAGCTAGCTCTTGTTCACCAGCTGCAACAACATTTAAGGCCTCGGGTTGTAAATTAAATATAAGGAATCAAGGAGGTTGCCTAGATAGCACAGATAGTGCCAATCAGGTGTGGCTCTTAGGTTAAATATTGATAAAACCTACAATAAATGAGTTTAGTGTTTACTAGAATGAATACAAAACTATTTTCTATGATCCCATACGTATATATACTTGTAAATATAGTTGAAGGGATGATATTTCTCACTCTAAAAAGTAAGAAAAAAAACATATATGTAGGTTAATAATTAAGAGATAAATGCCCGTTAAATAGAACGTAACTGGTGTAGGAGCTTAGAATGAATCTTTGTGAATCAAATGATGTAATTTGCTACTAAGGGATCACAACATAAATTGTAATGTTATTTGTATTTTCCTCCTCCATTTGTTCTCCTACTTCAGGACAGCTGCGTCCAGTAACGTTATAAATCCACTTGGTTCTGGCATTTATGAATTTCTACTCGACTATTCTTTAGCCTTTAGGCTGGGCGCGCACTTAGTGACCTGGCCGCGGCGGCCAGATCGCAGCGGCCACTGGGGCCTAAAGTAACCATGGAGAGTGCGCGCATTTAGCGACCACCGAGGGCACGAGCGACGCACACGCGGCCAGCGGCCAGTCGTTTGTTTTGTTCGGAGTGTGATTGTGGCTACGATATTTTGCGGGGATCATTTCGATACAGATGATTCTGGCCGCCTTTGCTGTTTGTTTTTTAAAACCATGGCCCTTAAGCAAAGTTAAATTTCTAACCATTTACTTTAAACTAGAAAATGTTAATTTTCTGTGAGACGATTCTGAGAAGGAGTTAATTTAACTTAATTTTTATGGTAATTTTTAATTATAAAATTTAAAACTTAAGGATTTTAATCCTATATGGAAATAATGATACTTTTCTCCTTCATTTTGACTTGAACCATATGTTGAAATAACAAACCACTTATTTAATAATACAGGACTTGGTATGTCTGTAAAGCGTCTCAGTGGTCCGGTAGGCTGCCCCCTTAAACTAAGTTTTCCAGCCTCTTCAAAAAGGGTTAATTTAAATCATGATGTGGCTATTGCTTTCTTATCGTATTTCATCTCTAAATATTTAATTACTTTAAATTTTTAGTTAATTTATATTTGCTTATCCTGGACAGGCAAGGTGTAATGGGTGGGTGTGTTTTAGTGTGTGTGTGTGTGTGTGTGAGTATGTGTGTATGTAATGTGTGTATGAGAGGTGAGATAAAGGGTCAGTCGATCCCCCTGTGGTTGCTATAAAATTAATACAAAATACTAGCTAAAAGTTTAATCTTTAGAAAGCAAAACTAATTTATGACTTACAATTTTGTAAGAACGTGTTTCTTTTTAAACTCGGTTTTTTCACTCCTTACACCTGTCTCTTTATACCCACGGTGTGGCCTGGGAGTGGGGTGAAACGACGGGATATGCCTCCCCCCATTCACCCTCGAACCGAAAATTAATACCCGTACCAAATTTAAACCTTTAAAATGAGTCAATGTGTAAACCATCACTTAGCTGCCCCGGCTTCGTCCCTTTTATAGTTATATATAAAAAAAATACTGTGAGTGCAGATCTTAGGCTATGGTTTAAGAAATAAAGTCTCTTGGATCAAAGTCCAAAGAATACTTTAGATGCATTATCTGTGTGTGTGTTTGGCATCCTTCATTTCATGTGTCCTTTAAATAATATAAGTTTCTGTTTGCCCGTTTGTAGGACACTTGGAACACACATAAATTCAAAAGAAAAAAAAACTTGGCTGGAGAAGGATGGACTTTTACTCTAATTACTGCTAAAAAAATAAATACAAAATAGCTTTCAAAGGTATCCAATTTTCAAAAAGCCTCCCAAACCAACCTGATTTAAAATTGTATTCGCTAACTGTACCCTTCCATACAAAAAAAAGTTTTCAAAACCATTGAATAGATATATCCTATAACAAAGTTTACACGCTTGCGTATGATTATACTAATTAGTCTCCCACCACTCCACATACTTTAATCCTAGTTACACAGTCCTTGACCTAACAAAAAAAAAAGGAGAAAGCAAGTAGTTTTTATAAAAGTCTACCTCTTTATATGGAGGAAAGGCCTTATAGGCCCTGTGTTTGAAACCATAGTAAAAGATAATAGTACCATATATTATAACTAGAAAAGTAGTTCAAGTGTTTGCAGGCTTGCGCCGTGTTGCGTGTGTTTTTAGTTTTCTCGCTGCCATTAATAATCGCCATAGTTATCATTCTTGTTAATAAATTGTAAGCCACTTCGATGGTCGAATGGTCTAAAGCGTAACACTAATTGGGATAGATTCAACTGCCTGTGACTTGAGATATAAGATTTCATATCACGGTTGGATGTAATGACGATAATTTTTTTACTAAATAGTTTTCTACTCTGCCTAAACACAATACGGGTACACTTCCTCTGAATTCAACCCTCCTCGTCATTAACACACTAGCGTTTTGTTCACGTGCGTATAGCCTGAACGGGCAGTGAGACGTGGTGACCAAAAATCTATTAATATGTTAAAACTTCCCCATTTCTTTAAAATATAAGAAAGAAGGTACATTGAAGGAATTGTCTATTGTGATATTTGCATGTTTACATCTTTGCAATCTTGTAAATATAGACATAGTCCGAATGGGTAGTAAGACGCGATTCACAAATTGGTTCAAATGTCCTTGACCCCCCTGAAGCTTTTCCAAAACTTTTTTTAAATTATAATGTATAGACAGCTTTAAAAAAAAGGCTTGAGTATGATTTTTTTAAATTACACAACGTTTTAAAGATGTTTTTCTTCAGAGAAGTTAATAAAATTAGCAAGTTGAGCGTTATTATTGAAGAATAATAAGACTTCGTTTTGATATTCAGGTCACCTGTTTAGTGACGGCAGTCATTCTTGGTATTGTATTATAGTTGTGGATATAAAAGTATTAGTATGTAAACGTCCTATATTGGCTTCCACAAAATACATAAATTAATGCGTACATTAATTAGAAAATAATTAGGAATATTTTTAGTCCACTAAACAATAGCCTTCAAAATTAAGACTTTCATCCATAGTAAATATATCCTAAACCATATTTAATAATGATGTATTTTCTTCCCTTAATCTTTTCATACTATTTATGACATGTGCCTGTTTTCCATGAAAGTAAGTCATCCCTTAACCCCTCCATCCCCTCACCCACCACCCTATAAAGGGTGATATCGTCTCCGAAGCAGGAAAAAGCGATAAAAGCGCCTGAACGAATAAAATCCCCACGCCTCTGTTGTCCTGATCAGGAAACAATTGCCAAAGGAAGAAAAAGGAAAATACGGTTGTTCCCGTGATCAACTCTTTAGGAGTAGTGATGGCAACATAACTTGTGTTATGTTGGTAATACTTTCTTTCTTTTTTTACCTCCACTAGTAACAGTAGTCACCCATTTTATGCACACTTAAAAAAAAAGCCCTGCTTTAAAATGCTTACAATGTCCCATTTTTATTCTCCCGGCTTCAAGGTTTTTATGACCTGTTTGTCAAACCATTAAATGGAGTTCCAACATTCCTGATGGAAGGGGGAATTCAGTTTTTGGAAGCTACTGCGCGGGAGGTATGTCAATGTATTTATATTTGCCTTTTAGTGGTTTAATTCTTTCCTTAACTTGTTCCCCCAGATAAAATAACGTTTTATTCCCTTGAACTTTATTTGACACGTCCAGATACCAGATGTTGAATTAATGGTGTTGTATATTTTAATGCGTGACGTTTTCAAAATGGAGGTCAAGCTCAACGCACAGACGAGGATCAAAAATATACCTTGATTTTCTTAAGAATGGAACATTTGAAGCACCTTTTAGAAAATGGAAACATATTTTTTGTGGTCAACATTGATGACATTTTACTATTTTACTAGTGTTGATTTATAGGTATTGATAGTATATATAAAGTGACAGCTACATATAGCATGACCTGACGTATGAATATGTGAAAGTAGCTGTGAGATATGTCCATTCTTAAAAATAATTGGAATATAGACATTGTTTTAAAGTGGGGTGAAGGGTAACACAAGCTAAGGTCAAAACAGTTTTTATAACAAACACATTTTTCACTAAAATAAATAAAATATTGCTTCACTAGCTCCGTTTAGTTTAATTTTATACTTGTATTAAACTCAACAATTCTTGAACATTTTGCCCTACTCATCGTGGAGTTTGACAAGTATTTTTTTATCTTCATTTAAAAGGTTTCTTGCTCAAATTCTCTTATGCTCATGACAACTATTCAAGAACTGTTGAAATTACTACGTGCAGAAAACTAAACTATAGCCTATATTTCTTTTCTTCTTTTTCACTTTAACCTTTCTCTAAAGTGTTATTCCAGATTTTCAGTCATCAAATCAAAATTTAGATACATTATATATATATATATATATATATATAACCTCGACAATGTAAAATATCAGAGGATTAGGGCCCAAATTTTGATTAGCTAAAATTGATCAAAAAGTGAGCTTTAAAATGTCAGAAAAAGTCGAAGAAATTACTTTTTAACTTTCAAAAAAATACCTAAAAAGTGAAGGAAAAAACTCTTAATTTCACACGACTAAATCAAACAAAACTTAACGAAATGTAAACTAAAAAAAGTCTTGTGCAATGGCCTTTAAGCTCTTGCATTCTGCTAGATATAATATTGATTTACAAATATCTGCTTCAGAAAAAAAAAATCTATCCCCTTCCAACGCAGCCCTCTCCAGCCTAGTCGCATTCTAACCAGGAATGTGTGTTTTACGAACAAACAAGAAAAGAGGATTAGAAGTCTATTGTCTAAATTATCTTCTTATTTCAGCAACTGTGTGATTAAACAAATCTATTTGAGTATTTATGCATCTATAAAATATCTATGGTATTTATTAATATAAAAACCAACATATGCCTAAAACCCATTAAAAATGCCTAAAAATGACCCAAAAAGGAAGAAAATATTACCTAATAATCTATAATGACAAAAAATGGCATCTTAAAATACGTTTCACAACCAAGGAATCATGAAGAGAGGTTATGTTCACAGCCGCATTGTACATGATGCACCAAAAAAAAAAGGTAGCATGTCATCAACATCTGGATCCTACTTATTAATATGTATCTACTGATGCAGTATTGTATTTATTTTAGTTTAGAAAAAAAAGGTATTTTTTCATAAAATTGCAAATATACTGACTTCAACTTTTTCTCTCATCCCACCTTAGATATTCTTTCTGATTATGTGTTATTATTTTCATTGGAGCTCTAAACGCAAAGCCATCGTTGATCACGCGGGCTACGACGTCAACCTCGTCTGGTTTTCTGGCTAGTGTAAATATCCGGATGGTCCGAAAGTGTTGTAAGTCACGGTGAACAAAATAAAAACAAGGCTTACTAATTATTTGTTCTGAGGGATGAGTAGGTGGATAGTAGAACATTTAGAATTTTCCACATTAGTTTGGAAAGATGTTGAGAAAATCACTTGGGGGGTGGAGGGGACCACCACCTCCCACTCTCCCTCCCCATTATGCCCCGCTGGGTCTTGAGCCCCAAATTCCTAGTCATGGCCTTTGGACCCTTTTAGTAATCAATAACGATGTAGTATATTTGCGCTTCAGACGATGCCAAAACCTTTCCGAGACTCTAGTTAAAATCCCGGTAGGTTTGAAGTTATTTTTAATTATTCACGAAATCATGTGAGTTCGAGTGATTTGGAGTTCACAGTAACTGCTGTCCCCAGGCGTTTTTATTTTAAATCTAAGCTTAATCTAAGGGGCAGGTAATTTAAGATCAAATGCACCTGTATTCACGTGGAGAGCGGATGGTAAAATCACTGAGATAAATACCAACTTTGCATCCGGTAAAGATTCGAATACTGACCTCCACATCAATGGCAAAATCTTTCAATGAGAGTCTAACACCCTAGACCCTGCGGCCTCCAATGTTGATGGAACAACCCACTTAAGTTAAGAGCCTATAAAATAGTAATTTAAATAATTATAATTTTTGATATATTATCACTAAACAGGAGAGTTTTAAACGATATAGACGCGTGGAAATTAAACAAGGGAATTCTTACAGTTATTGAACCTTGGCGAATCAAGAATGCCAGCTAACACCTAGCAATGCCATTAAAACCAGAGTCCAATTAAGGGCTTTATCTGAAAGCTAAGGAAAAAACTGGTCCACATTTGAAGACAGACAAAGGTCCCCTGGACCTGTAATCGGCTTTTCTAGCCGTTCAGCCACGGACGACAGGCTGGTTGGTTGACTATCATTGGACTGATCTTTTTATATTGTGTATCGCCTTTACCTACCAGACCACTCACAGATCTATGCATGATCATGACTATCGGTTTGAAGCTTGTAATGACTAAATTGAGAGTGTCAGTCAAACTAAACATAGTTCACTTATAGAAACTGTATCCTCAATCCTAACTTGACCATGACGTTCAGTTGGCAACTAGTATTGACTATGTTTAGAGTGTCTATCAAACCAAACATAGTTCCCTCATAGAAACTGTATCCTCAATTCCTCACTTGACCATCTCGACCATGATGTTCAGTTGGCAACTAGAATTGACTAAGTTGAGAGTGTCAGTCAAACCAAATTCACGTCACAGTGACACGGTAGCAATAGTGGTAAGCACAGGCCAGCATTGGTGGGCACGGGGACTAAACGTAAAGTTCATCTACTCTGGTTAGCCGGTGATAGGGGAAGTAGTTGCTAGAATCCCTGTCTGTTGTATTTAGGTTGTTTTTTTTCTCTCGATTTCTTTTCACTTAACCTCCGCGCGAATGCAGGTAACTCCCTTCTAAATTCTACCTTACTCATCATACCTACTCCATTAAAGTAATTAAATGCTGATAATCTGAACTGGATAGTAAAATAGGTAACAGTGATAACTGATAGGTAATCTGTAATATATATTTTAAAAAATTACCATTGCTTCTCAACTCTCCGTCCTAACTTTACAAAATGTTATTTGAGGTAATGAGGTACGTTTGATAAGTGTATAATTACAGTAAATATAGCCGCATTGGCGTGAAGGGGAAATGTAAAACCATTTGGGAAATGTCACCCTCGATAAACAGCGCCAGGATTCGAGCCGCGCCAGGCTATATTGGGCTTGACATATTTTAGTCCGCGTGCCTCAGAAGTGTCGTACTGTATCCAGGCTGGGAGCGAACCAAGGAAGGACCTCTGTTTGGACCAGAGGTTACCAAACGGTCGAGCGTGAATTACTGGTAGTGCGCGGTGACATTTTCTGTATTTCATGCAAGACATTTTATATTCTATTTCCAAAGTAACTTATCGTTGAAGAGTGTTGCCTCAATATTAGGGCATGGGTGGCCTCTTGTTTCACAGGAAAATTACATAGTTCTGGTTTGTTTTGCACTCAGAGGGAACCCCCTTTGGGAGTCATCATTTTCACCTTAAGGTGGGGAAAATCAACTAAAGAAATAGGCTCACAAGATTAACATCTTGTTAACTGTAATCGAATGACATAGAAAAGTCACTTGTCAAAGTTCTAAAAAAATTATGACAGAAAGGAAAGTTAAACACCATCTTTAAATAAAATTGAAAAATTGTTGTTTTGAAAATATTAATACTCCTTGTGTTTTCTGGTATTAAAAAGTACATTTTAATACAAAATTTTAGTAACAATGTTTATTCTATCCTCATTAGAATTACTAAACAGGTCAAAAAGCCCGCTCTCACTTGAACAAAGTTGTGCTAGTAAAGCTCTGTACAGATTACAATAATAGCCAATACACGATACTGTAAATTTTTAATCTGGGTAGATCGTGAGACGATTTGATATTTTGAAAGTAGCTCCCATACTCAATGACTTTGGCGACCTCTGGTTTAAACATTCATTCTCAACTTGGCTGGAGGGGAGTTTGTGGAATACAGTAGCTGAGTAGCACAAACAACAACGGCAGCAGCAACAGCCTAGCGATATAACTCTCTATCAAGGTCCCCCCCCATTCTCCACGAAGTTTGAGCCGCAAGCCCCCCTCCCTTACCCCTCACCCAACCTCGCCCACTCCTATCCCCCTGACATTTTCAAAGCAACACAAACCAGTTTTAAACACTCCAATTACTTTTATTGCTGGCATAAAACAGGCTTTACCCTCGCTCCCTGATAGCAGGCTAACATCCGAGCATCAAGCGGCTATGTCCAACCAGAAGGTAAAGGACAGTAAGCGTCTATGTACAGGTAGAAACATTTTTAGTAATTGGTAAGTTTTGATGTCAGCACCCAAGTTTCTCTTGAGGGTAACCTATGGACGTTTCGTCACTTCTTTCTAGGAAGTTTGCTCTCCCCCCTTCCACGTAGATTATATTTGAGGTAAGTTGGCTTTGGGCTAGTTTCCAGGCTAAGGATATCCAAAGCTAGTTAACAGTCATAAATTTCAAATTTGAGGGTCATTATGTGAAATAGAACATTCTATAAATTACGAATGTTAGTTAGAAACAGATTCCAATTTAAAATCCTTATGCGCCGGTGACGTTGCTGACACACGGAATTGTCTTTAATTGACTTAACTTTATATATCTGTTAATATGTAAACAAGAACAAATTGTTAATCTATGTTCATATTTAAATAAAAATTAAGTGGCACGATGCACCGCATAGACATTCTCTCTCTTTTGTTTTATCTTAAAATAAAGACCGTTACTAAAAACTCCTAATATTTGTGAAACTAAATAATATACATTGTTGGAGAAATACGCCAACAAAGAGTTTAAATTAAATAGTGCACACTGTTACAGAAACATTGAGAAAATAGAGACATCTTTGTCCACCAAAGAGCATAGCTAGCAATCATTTTTATATTTCAAAGAGCTTAATAAATATATATTAGAAACTATTGATGTTATAAAAATATATTTCAAATAATTATTTTAATTTTTAATATTACTTACTATACCTTAATCATGATACGTTATTTTTTAAGTCAAATAGTTGCGGGTATATGATCAAAATTAGAAATTTTCGCTTATGTAAACTACCCTCAAAATAAGTTTCATGGTAAAATGAGAATTTCCATTTTGTACATACATACCTAATCACGCTGTTTCTTTACGTGGTAGTCAAATAAAATCCGTAGCCTACTTAATCCATCCACACTAAATTTCTCCTCACTTCCCTCTACATGCATATTCTCGTTCACTTCAACAACATCTCCACACCAAATCATACATGTTCTTTTATTCTTAAAACTCTTAATGTTTCTCTTTTTCACCCATTAATCTACAATATTTAACCACGTCTTACATGGTCTACCCCTTCCTTCGATCATATTATATTTGCTTCGTCACTCGATCCACACTCGTCCTTTCAACATGCCCAAACCAACGTAAGACGCTTATTTGACCTATTGGATTCCCTTTCAAACCGCACTCCTTCAACACCCATTAATTACTGACTATGACCATACAAGTTTTTCCTCATACATTTCTTAGCTATCTCATTCCAACCGCCTTCATTTTGATCTTGTGATTCTCCTGATAAACCCACTCTTCCCATCCATACAACAATGTTGGCGTTAACACACTTTTATATACTGCCCTATTTGCCTCTTTCAATACTACTTCACTCTTTGAAACAGTCCACATACGTCCAAATACTCTGCGAGATGCATTCACCCGTCTATCAATGTCACCATCTATCCTTACATTTCTACGAAACATTCTGCCCAGATACACAAAATCCTTCGCTTGTCCTAACAGTTGTCCATGTATGCAAAGCTGACAATCATCCGTTCATATCAAAAACTATCACCTTAGTTTTGGAGACATTTACACGAAGATCCATTCTGTCCGTCACCACATTCAAACGATTTAATGCATTCTGCAAGTCACTTTTATTCTTAGACATTAATACGGCATTATCTGTACATAGCAGTATTCTCACATTCACAATGTTAATTTGTACACCGACCACGTCCTCACAAACATCCCTCGTACACGTACCCATGAATACATTAAACAACCATGGATACATAACACAACATTTTCAACCCCTTTATTCAATGTCAAGTCATTTGCTCAAGGCTTCATCCACACAACGCATGCTTTACTTCCATCATACACCACCATTATTGCTATTAGTCATGCATCCCCTCTATACTCTCTCAGAACATTCCATAATATACTCCTACTCACCCGATCTTACGCTTTCTACAGCTCAACAAATGCACGATAAACTTCCTTACTGCCAAACATTTCTCAATCACTTGTTGCAATGCAAATATCTGGTTGTGCGCCTAGATACAAAATTTAAATAAAATCTTTAGAATGAATTTTGAAAAAAAATTTATATTTTCTCCTTTTGCCCTTCAGTAAACTACCTTTAATTTTAAGATTAAATATTGCATTCCAAAGGTTCCTCGGGAAAAACCTATGAAAACCCTATCTAATAATTCTGAAAATTGAAAAATGACACCTGGACACGGGAATCGAACCCGGGACCTTTGGCTTAGTACGCCAATGCTCTAACCACTGAGCTATCCAGGATTCGTCC
>CABFWO010000016.1:774193-796189 GCA_902155825.1 Timema genevievae
TTGAATTTAGAGGAAGTGAACCCGCATTTGCGTGGAGGGAGAGTGGAAAACCATTTAGGAAAAAGCACCCCCAGTTCACCCGACCGAGATCCGAACCTCGATCTCCCCGTCCTCGGCGGTCGAGCTCAACACGACTGGCGCGTTAGCCAACTACGCCACCGAGGCGGGTCTTAGTTGTTTTAAATGTATTTAAGCTTATAAATAATTGCCCAAAAAAAAGTATTCTTAGTGAAATAGTTCTGTAGCTCTATTATAAATATATTTTACCTGCATTCTTTTTTTTTTTTTACTTGTTTATGTTTGACACGTGTATGAACGTTGATACCAACCATCCCCCCCCTACCTCCTTCCCCGTTTACACCTCATATACCTTGCATGCCAGAAGCCATCATAAATGGACGACCATCCTCGTTACCTCTATATAAATGTGAAAACATCGTTCTGTTATTATAGAATGGACAGGAATCGGCCAAATTGAAAGGGCCAGGATTGATGGATTAGTTCTTCATTGTTACTGTCCTAGTATTTCATTATCACGAATTACGAGGCATTAATGAGTCCCATTAGTCATCACTGGTATGTATAGTTCAAATAATATAGACTCGTTGTAGAGGGGAGTATATAATAGTTTATCGCTAAAATCAGTCATAATAATGATTGTACAATATTTGTACAGCTTGAGCTATCTATTACGTAAGCCGGTTGCAGTAAATGACCCTGGCTATGGGTGTTTTCAAATTTTATCAGTGACTAGAAATACAACATCATTCGTATCAATAGACCATAATAGTATTAGTTACATACAGTCACATTTGAATGGTATTTGGGTGACCTGGCGGTCTAGGGTTAAGGTGTCAGGCCTCTGTGATGGGGGTACGGGGTTCAATCCTCGGTCCCGGCACAGATTTATTTGATTGCCAAACCCTTCCTTCCCCTCTGACAAGACGTGTATCAATCACAACTTGTGAATGTGAGGAATGCCAGGCCTCCACCGTGGTTCGGATCCCACGTTAAGCTGTAGGTCCTCCATTTCATCTCACCATCACTCTAACATTACAGATTAGCTTATGTGCTTATAACCCGAACGAGTAGTAAGACGTGGTGCTAATAGTAGTAGTAATAATAATAATAATAATAATAATAATAATAATAATAATGAATGGTATTAATTATATCGTTCACAGTCAGTGTTGGCTGAGTAGTTTACAATCACGTCATAGTTAAATCCCAAAACATAGGCGAGTTTATTTGCAAGGTCGTCGCACGAAATATAATGAGGAATGACAAGAGGCGAGAAGGTAAATTTCCCAACTCTAGGCCATTCTAATATTAGAAAAAACTCCCAGGTGACCAGGGGTAGTACAAGGGCAATATTAAGAACATCGAGGGGTCTGAGGAGTATGGAACCAGTTTAACAGGGGGTCAGGGCGTCCTCCCCCAAGGAAATTTGTGAAATTTGAGGCGATAATTGGGTTTTGAAACTAAGTTTAAGGCAACTGCATTTTGGTTGCTAATGGTGGATTTATAAAGTTACAAGTTTTATTTGTTTGGACATTCACCATAATTTTGTGTAAGAAAACTAATAATTTTGGGCTCGTAAAAACTCCAGGATCCATCAAGTGATCAACTTAAAACGTTACCTAACCTTCTTGAGGATACTAGAGTATAGTAGTACTAACCTTAAAACTAGTTGGCAGGGACTACAGTGCTACTAGCCAACTTGATTAACTAACTAAAAATTGAAAAATGACACCTGGACACGAGAATCGAACCCATGTCCAGGTGTCATTTTTCAATTTTCAGAATGTGATATCTAGATGGGGTAATCCTCACTAAAAGCATAAATAATAGCTTTGGCTATTTAATTCTTGATTAACTAAGCTTTTTATACAATCTACTATAGAAGGTATCTTCTTTCAATGTTTAATGAGTTATGAATTTGGGAACTTTTGAAAACAGTTGGAAAATTTTAAATTTGTCTGTACAATTCCACGGTAAAGAGCTTTCATAATCGAAAGTACTGTGTTAAGGAGAAATAGTTCTAGAAATACCCAACTCATGATCTCGACTCTCCACAAAATTCCCAACTTTCAAGCTTTTTTCCGAACATTTGTATGTGGGGGTGAGGGTGGAGTTACAATGACAACCCTCCCCCTTCCCCCCAAAAAACCTCCCCTCCAGCACGACGTATCTGCTCAGGTGTTATATTATCGTTTTACCTTTCCTTCACAAGGACAATTATACTTAATTACGACGTGTCTGTAAATTTAGTAGGATTTTGGTAAAACGTATGGAAAATACAAAATTTTTTTGTCATTGTTGATGAGATTTTATTATTATTTTAAGGTTTTTTCCTTAGCACTACGTTTTACTACCCGTTCGGGTTGTACGCCTTTAGAATCGCAGAAGGGTGCATAGTGAGTGAATTTTTTATTAGAGGGGTTTTTACCCTCCATTCACGTAAACTCGAGTATATTTATTATAAATTCTACCTTTCTCTTCCCTACTCCATGCAACCCTTAGATCTTTTAAATAATGAATATTATAATAATTTTGAAACTAATTGGAAAAACCTTTATTTTACAATTTTTTTTAGGAAAAGGAGCTACGTTAACGATCAATAAATATGGCCTGTGTTTAGTAAAATTTGACTTTTTATGTAAATATATTTTTTTGACAAAAGAATAGTCCTTTTATATTCTTTCGTCACAAGTTTTCTCGTATGCCAGCCCATGAGAAGGGAGGTGGAAAATATAAAAAAAACACGCAAACTGACATTTTATGTTTTCAAATTTCCATGCGAGACGTCGTATACAATGGCATAAGTCGATTGGATTATCCCTACGTTGTTCTCTTGGGAGATTAAAATAAATAAATCAAATAAGGAAGAAATAAAAAAAAATTATGTGTATGTGAGTGTATAAGTTGGTAGATCCAAAAAAAAAAAATTCTTGCGAACTCCGGACGACAGGATTTGTTCATGGGTGTGTGACTTTTATATTCCGAGGGGGAAAAGTGGGTGTCTTATGGTGTACGACAAGTAGTAAAAATTGTAATGTCTCTCGAAGTGGAATAGTAAAAAATAAGACCCACAAAATATGTGGTATTATTGAAACAATTTTTTTTTACTATCATATTTAAGGCGTATGATTTTATTAACACAGACAAACGTAGTTTTCGAAAATTAAAATTTACGATTTACCAGTCGAGTTGTAACGTGTTGATAAAACTTAGTGCGGTTCCGTGGTAGGCAAATGTTATGAAAATACTGATTTAAGAACATAAAATATCATTTTCACTGAAGCTTTTTATTTTATTCCGTTGGAATAATTTTTCGTCTTAAATAAAATACGAATGTTTTAATAATCCTGTGACTACACAGTTTTTATATTTTGAGACCGATTTTGTATAGTCCAATTTTCATTGTAAGGGTCTTATCTGACAGCTAACAGAGCTACTAAGTCTACTTTCACGTATTCATACGTTAAGTCATGTGATCTTCAAATGTCACTTTTAATAGATATTATCAAAACTCATAAAATAGTAAAATGTTGTGAATTATGGTCACAAAAAAATAGGGTTTTATTTTCTAAAAAGCTCTACCTATGAAAATTGTACTTAATTCATTGTATCGCGCAAGCTTAATCATTTTTAAAACAAGTAGGTTTGGAGGTATAAAGAGGAAATAGTCGTATTTAATGCACTTTAAGACCTAGCTCTCGATATAGTTTACTTTTCTTTTTTCTTTTTTTTTTTTTAGACTTCAGACAATACTAGTATTTTGAAATAAATATCATCACTCGATGGGTGCGCTTACAAAATGTCAGGCTTAAGTTTTAAGGTAATAGGGAGGTCAGAATTTGAATCCCGCCTTGTGCAGATGTTTTCCCACTCTCTCTTCACGCAAGGGTAGGTACATTTCCTACAAATTCTACCTTACTCATTTCTACCCCATTTGATTAAATATGCGAACATCACGGATGGGTAGTTTGACGTTGATCACAAACCTATATAATATATCTGTTCAAGTTATCTACATAAATGATAATTACTCGGAGTAGGGATGAGGAAGGAAGGATTTTAGAGGGGATATAACCCCATATGCGTGAAAAGAGAGTGGGAAACCATTTAGGGAAAACCACCCTCAGTAGAACCGACCGGTATTCGAGCCCCGATCTCTCCGTCTTCAACAGGCCAGTCTAACACGAGATTGATACCTTAGATCATTTGGCCACTGAAGCGGGTGACTTAAGAAAGTAAAAGGATTTCTAACACTTTTTTTTTTAAATTCTCATCAACATAATTACGTCACCAAATTTCATACCAAGTGAAAATTTAACCAAATATTTACGTTCTAACGCGATTTGAACCAATAGGGCATTTTAGAAAGGGATTATTTATTTGAAGTATTTAACGTGCAATTTCTGAACCGACTGATTATATCAGCATACGATTTATAAACTAACTTACATCTAGAACAGACACAACATCCAGCCCCCGACAGTCAATTCATCACTGTGAAAGGGGAAATCCACATTTCATAAATTATCTATTTTTTTGGCCAAGCCAGGTATCGAACCCGGGACCCTCAACTCAGTAGAAATACATGCTACCGACTAAGGTGTAGAACTATAAGGGAATAGAAGGCTATTTCGTTTTTTTAAACTCCGAGTCTTACTGCCCGTTCGCCTTTTACGCATATTTAAGTATAATGTGTTAGGATGATGCATGTTGAATTTCAAGGAAGTGTACCCGCATTTGTGTTAGGTAAGAGTGGTGGCCTTGGGTCAAAAGAATTGCCCAATCCACCTTAGGGGGGGGGATGTAGATGGTAGCCTCGAGTCAAAAGAATTGCCCAGTCCACCTTGAGGGAAAATGTAGGTGGTAGTCTTGGGTCAAAATAATTGCCCAATCCACCTTGTGGGGAGGAAATGTAGGTGGTAGCCTTGGGTCAAAAAAATTGCCCAGTCCATCTTGGGGGGGAAATGTAGGTGGTTGTCTTGGGTCAAAAGAATACCCACTCTACCTTGGGGAGAAAATGTAGGCGGTAGTCTCGAGTCAAAAGAATTGCCCAGTCCATCTTGAGAGGAAAATGTAGGTGGTTTTCTTGGGTCAAAAGAATTGCCCAATACACCTACACCCACTGTGGCACCTAAGCAAACTTGCCCTCAGCACTTTTATCTATTTTTCACCCCGTATTACACGTTCGGGTTATATGCATGTGTACTAATTACGCTAAGTTAGGCGTGAGGAAGGCTGAATTCAAATAAAGTGTACTTCCATTTGCATGGAGGCAGAGTGGAAAACCTCAGTACAGCTGACTGAGATTCGATCCCAGATAGCCCCGTCACCAACAGTTGAGTCTTTTGCGAGAGTGACAGCTTGGATTAATTGACCACCAAAGCGGATCAATATGTAGTTACATAAATAAATAAAGTTACGTCATCCTTCAAATATTGCTGCTATAAACAGGGCTAGAGTGAAATAGGAGAAGCGTTAAACCCTCTCCACTCCACCAAACACACACATACACATATATTCACACCAGAAAATAATATTTTTTTGTATTCTTTCTCAAAGCCTAGACAAGATAAATCATAGGATATATTTAAACTGTAAATTCAAATTAAATAATAGGAGATATTTTAACTTTAAATCCAAATTAAATTATAGGAGATATTTTAACTTTAATTACAAAGATAAGTTATAGGGGATATTTAAATTTTAGATCCATAGATAAATTATATGAGATATTTAAATTTTAAATCTAAAAATAAACTCTATGGATTATTTAAACTTTAAATCCAGAGATAAATTATGTGAGATATTTAAACTTTAAATCTAAAGATAAATTATAGGTGATATTTTAACCTTAGATCCAAAGCGAAATGTTAAGACTTTAATAACGATATGACATAATTCTTAGCAAGATGTACTTTGCATTTATTTATTTTTTCAAATAGAGGGAGCGAGGTCTACTGCTGTTGACAGAACTACTAGTTTAAAACATGTGAAAGTCTAGACGATCCGCCCCTTGTCTCGTATGTGAGACGGGCATGTCATATGCCACACGTTTTTACTTTTATTACGACTCCGAGTATGTTATAAAGCCAACACATAAAACTACTTTGTCCCACGTCGTGAAAAAGGGACGACATAGCTTGGAATGATATGAAAACATCTTCATAAGGTACCAAACGAAAACAAATACTATTCTCACTTGTGGAATGGGGGNNNGGGGGGGGGGGGGGGGGGGGGGGATGGCGATAGAAACTTTATGGATGCTCTCGAACTCAACACAAAATAGAAATGGAGTGTATAGTGCATTGAAAGATCGTTGGGCTATTGCTCCAACAAAGTTATCAAAATACTGTGTAATCCTACTCTTCGTCTGTTTTATGAGTAATCAAGAGAGCTATAAGGATTATGAAAAACAAACTTATCTTGCCCACACGAACCTATCTCCAACCAAGGAATTTAACCAGTTTTCTTTACACAGCCCAGTATGCATGTATATGTATATGTGCTGTATATATATTACATATATTTGAATAAAATTAAAGTGTGTATGTACTGGTTTATATATGTATGTAATGCATATGCATATATACTTAATTCAAATTTAGCTGACACTCCTACCGTAGATGGGGTATATGCATAGATACATACACACATATACATGAATACAAATATACATTCATATATTTATATATATAAACATACATGCATATATATTTATATATATAAACATACATGCATATATATTTATATATATTTATATATATTTATACATACATGTATACATATAAAATAAATGTATATATGTTTGTATTCATGTATATGTGTGTATCTATGTATATATACATACACATATATATAAATAAATATATGCATGTATGTTTGTATTCATGTATAAATATATGTAGCTGTACATCTACCCTATCTATAGTAGTATTGTAGGTATATTTACAGGATGTTCGGACACTCATAGCCCAAACTACACATATAGTTTGTTTGAACCAAAAGTAATACAAAATCCCTGTACACCTACATCTTGAAAGCTATACTAATGGCATTAAATTGTGTTCAGAGTTTCGGTGCCGCGAGAGTATAGCTATTCAAGCTTGCGTGTACAACAAGTTGCGTGGCAAGACACCTCGACATCTTGGATCACTGGAGCAGAACATGCCACAATTAATATTAAACAGCTCACCAGTCCATCTAGAAATGCAAATACGTTCTGAGGGTCATTTTTAACGGTCCTACTTCCACCGAAAGTGCTTGCCATTATTATATGTGCAGTGCCACGCACCTAGCTCCTATGCAACTTGTTGTACACGCAAGTTTGAATAGCTATGTTCTCCCGGCGCTGTACGCCAGAACTTTGAACAGAATTTAATGATATTAGCATAGTTTTCCGGATGTAGGTGTATAGGGATTTTGTATTAGTTTTGGTTCAAACAAACTACATATGAAGTTTGGGCTATAAGTTTCTAAACATTCTGTATATGAATATACGTTTGTATTCAATTCATGTATACATGTGTGTGTGTATCTATACATATATCCCATCTACGGTAAGAGTTACGTAAGTGACAGCTAATAAAATTTACCAGATCTACTCTCATGTATCCATCCACCAAACCATATGAACTGCCAGACCATATGTTGAATTGTTGTCACTTTTGGAAGTCAAAACTTTAACAAAAAAAATTGTTTTTAATTATGTTTTTATTAAACCCTTTTTACATATTCTGTTAGCTGTTGGTTACCACCACTCCTATGGTGAATGGACTCTATACATGCATAATTGTATGTATGTGTATATTTATGAATAAAATTCTTGTATGCCTAGTATTTTTATGAATTATGTATATAAAGATGGATAAAATTTAAATATGCATGTAATTATGTATTTATGTACGTTTAAAATATATGTTTGTATGTACCTAATTAATAGTTTATTAAAATGTTATGTATCTATACATAGTACATACGAATTATACAGGGTGATTCGTCGTTGTTTACAATAAAGTGGTGCAGTGAAATCTACACCGAAAAATAAACTAAAAGTCCCATACAATATAATATTGCCGAGACCGCTTATTTATATTTAGCACCGCGTCTTACTACCCGTTCGGGTTATACGCTTAAGTACTAATTACGCTAATGGATTAGGAATTGGGAGGGTTGAATTTAGAGGAAGTGAACCCGCATTTGCGTGGAGGGAGAGTGGAAAACCATTTAGGAAACCCCCCCAGTTCACCCGACCGAGATTCGAACCTCGATCTCCCCGTCCTCGGCAGTCGAGCTCAACACGACTAGCGCGTTAGCCAACTACGCCACCGAGGCGGGTGACCGCTTATTGATATATGGCAAAATTGCGGGGTGGGTAGTATTTATAATGAGTCATTCGGCATGTCGGAGATATGGAATGTCACACTCAGTTGCTTGCTGTTATTGAAAGCGGCCAGTAAGACGGGGTACTAATACACAAACGAGGAATTGACCTAAATGTTTCTGATTTACGGTAAGGAACGACAGAACTTCAGTTCCACTGCCACTGCTCGTACATATGCTGCACGTTTTCCTGTCTGACGACACCCGAATCCAAGGACGTGGCATTGAATTGTTTCCTTGGGGAAACCGGTCACTTTGCATATTTAATGGTCAACGCTGGTAGACCACGACGTCGCAGGACCATTGTAGTGGAAGAGGAAATTCTGCAATCTGTGGAACGTTCACTGGATTCAAGTAGACGGCGATTAGCTGCAGCTGTCACAGAGGCCCGTATGAAGAGAGGTGTACTTGACCAACTATTGTACTCCTCCCATTAGCAGCCTGTGCGAAAATTGAATCCAGATGTCGATTTCGAACGCCGTAGGACATTCTGCGAATGTCTGCTGCACCACCACCTCACAGATCCACAATTCCTCACCAGAGTACTGGCAATGGATGAAGGAACATTTAGCAGAAACAGCAGTGTAAATCTCTGCAAACAGCACGTTTGGGCGGTAGTTGTGGGTGATATTCTACTTGTACCGTACGACATTCCTGCACGACTCTGAGGTGAAAACTTTCTGCAGACCGTTCTCCCACAACTCCTGGAGGACTTTCCACTGGCAACGTGGCTGAACATGTTGTTGCTTCAAGATGGAATCCCTGCACATTACGACCACGCAGAGAGACGTCATTTGGACGAATACTAACCCAGGCGATGGATTGGACGCAACGGGCCTGTTGCATAGCCAGCGCGATCTCCTAATCTTACACCTTACACTTAATTAAGGTTCTGGGTTCGCATGAAGGGAATTGTGCACTCCCAAATGCACAACATGAAAGAACATATGGGGAAGACAACGGTGGCTCCTTGAAATACGATCCAGGATATGCCACACATCTACCAACGAGCACCACAATCGTGATGCAGGAGGGCTGAACTGTGTTGTGAATGTAATGGTCGAACATCTCCTATGGACGTGCAATGTTTCACTATTCAGGTCAGTTAAAAAACTCTAAGACACAGTGGAAGTCTCTGTATGACCTGTACCTTTAAGCTTCTCAATAAAGAAGCAATCCAGGCAAAAAAGATGTTACTAGACTTTTAGTTTCTTTTTCGGTGTGGATTTAACTACACCACTTTATTGTATACATCTACGAATCACTCTGTATATGTTTAGTTGATTAATATTATGTTTTAACAATATCTTAAAATTTAAATCGAACCCATAACCCTTAACTCATTATAGAGGTTGAGATGTCAGACCAGTAGTAAGTTAGTCATACCTTAAGGTGAAATTGTAGGGGAAGGTGGTTAAGGGCAGAGTTTTTACAAAAAAGATCAAAGAAATCAAATATTTCCCCAGTAGAAAGATAGAGCTTAATTTTCTTCACATGGTGATATCAACAGATGTTGAATTTCTGTCAAGGCTGTCCTAGAATTGAATGACAACTTTTTCTCTCGTTCAGAAAGTTATGCTCATGCCGTTATGCTCATGACATATATTCAAGCACTGTTGATATCGCCATGTGGAGAAATTTAAATTCTATGTTTGTACTGAAGCTTTATTTTATTTTGGCAAAAATAAAATGTTTTGTTATAAAAAAAACTGCAAAAACACTTCCCTTAACTCGTGTTCGCTACATTCCCACCCGTCTCACGATCATGTTAGAGTCAGAAGTTTCATCCAAGTGCGGTGTTGTATTCTGCACTTGACAACAGCGAAAATGGCATCAGTTAGATAATTTCCTCATTTTAAAATAACTTTTTATTCTGTTGTATTTTAAAAAATTTGGCAAAAGTTTTCAATCGTCTAAATTACACTTTTTTACTAATGAAAGCTTTAGAAAATCTTACTACGGATTAAAAGCCTGGTTTTAGATGTATTGTCTACCTATAGTGCTAGATTCTAAGGAAGAGCCTTTATCTGAAATCTAGAAAAGTTCTACTTTCACGTGTTCTTACATCAAGTAATGTGATATGAAGTTGTCACTTCTGATATGCACGTATGTCTGAAAAGTACTCATCCCGAAGGTTGGTTGGATCATCAACAGTTCAACCGCCAGCTGTAAAGCCTAGGTAAGCACTGAAGAGGTGTCCTAAGGAAATGAAGATTGAGGTAGTTTCCCGTTGTTTTCCTCACTGAGACAAAAGGTAATATTGCACATCATTCTATCAAGTCCACCAAAATGCAAACACCAACTGACACTACAAGCTACACCTTCCCTCCATTCATCAAAGGGACTGACTGTATATTGAATGGTATTATTAGTATCGTTTATACATCTACCACTTTCATATTTGTCAGCGCCATAAGTGAGACTGAGATAGACCAATGAAAGTAACAACTTGTTTTAAACCTTAGCAGAAGATATAATGTATTGCAGACACTATATCTGACCTTTGATATATAGTATCAATAAGTATATCTTCAAAATACTTATAAAATATTAAAATGTTTTCAATGCTGGCCACCAAAAAAAAAAATATTTTCTAAACGGCTTTTCTTGTAAAAATTGGACTGTGGGTGGGATGATACGGGTGCTTTAGGTCCTCTAAATAACAGTTCCTCAGCAGTCTTCTATTCTGCTTTTAAGATACATATTTACGAAGTTTCTCTAAAGCAGCACTAACTGGGCAGCACTTAATGAAGAGTTTATACTCGTACATAACTATGATAAAACCCGCTTTGGTGGTCGAATGGTCTAACGTGCCACTATTGCAACAATATACTGGACTGCTCCGTTGACCGGGAGATCGCGATTCGAATCTAGTCTACTGACGTTGGGTTCTTCCTAAAGGTAGAATAGATAACCTTTAAAAATGCATCCTTCCTCATCCATACCCCATTAGAGTATTAATTATCATATATTCGTATAACCTGAGCAGGTAGTGAGTGAGACGCGGTGTCTAAAAAAAAATGCTATAACGAACTAACTAACCAGACAACGTATTTGTAACCAAATCCCTCAACTCTTCCCATTCTCTCCCCCTCCCCCCCACACACAATTTTAATACGAGACTACTAAAAGGGGTCAGTTGGGCTGGAACAGTCATAAAAGCATCGTCGAGGCTTCGGTTCGGGCGCGATGTCCATGTATGCACGCAATTTTATATCCCCGCTATCAAGTCCGCCACGGTACGAGGCTAACTACCGTTGTAAAAACTTCTCCGTTGTACTCTCATTGCTACTTTTTTATTTTATAGCAGTGCATTTCATTGCATGATGTGCTCGGTTCTATGTAACAATATTACTACTTTTTTTTTTAATCCCTTCAGACTTCAGCGAAATGCTCCGGAAACTTTCGTTGTATGTTTGGTGAGTCCATTCTGGTGGCAAGGGTGGGGGGTGAAGGACAACAGTTATGTAAACAAGGTTTTAAAACAATGTAAAACTTTTACATACTTTTACAGGTGGGATGTTGAACGTAGCTATAAGTTTAACCGGCCTTTTTACGCGTTAGCAAGATGACGTCAAGATCACTACCTGCATCGGTGAGCACGTGCCGGACTCGTTTATTCTGGACACCCTGTGACAGGGAGGTCGGGGTTTGAATCCTGATTGAGTGTACTGAGATTTTTTTTTTTACTAAGACTGGGCGCACACCAAAAAAGCACAGCAAAAAAAAAAGCATTTTTCCTTAAAACAAAACGTTTTTGTTTTAAAAAAAAAGCATTTTTCCTTAAAACAAAACGTTTTTGTTTTAGACGGTTTTGAATGGCTCAAAACATATTTTCACAAAAAAACCTTTTGCTGCAGACTGAAAAAGCACAGAAAAACAAAGCATTGGAGGGAATGGAGACTGCAGTGTTCCAGTAAAGGTACAGTAGTAGCCCCATGGCTTCTTTGGTGCTGACTGACAGCTCACAGTTCACAGCTGACGGCTTTGAAAAGTTACCAGACCAAATTATGTATCCCTACGCCGAACCATATGACCTGCAAAAAAACATGTGTTTAGCAGCTGTCACTTCTGACAGTCAAAATTTAGATATATACCTAAATTTTGACTGTCAGAAGTCAGCTGTGAACTGTCAGTCAGCACCAAAGAAGCCATGGGGCTACTGTACAATGTCCTATGAGGACGTTGCTATGGTTATGTGGCAGTGGTTGTTGGATTCTGAACGACATCTTGAGAGAAGTTGTTGGGTGCACCCAATTAAATTGCTATTTCCTGCCAAAATATGTCCAATACATCTTTGTTATGATGCTCTTTCGCTGGCTGTGTAATCATACATAAGGGGTCTAACTTGCACTAACACGATCAGATTATCAGCGTCTAGCTAAATGACAATCTATTGCGATACTGGGCGTGCACGCACTTTGACCGAGATTGTTGGGATGGTTGGCGTATGGACAGACAGTTATGTTTTCCCTCGTACCATCACCCTATATGTCGGTTTCAGGCGCTTTGTTATACTTTCTGGTGATTTTGCTTTTAGAATGATGCCGAAAAAATTTGCTTTAGAGCGCTTTTGATTTTGACTAACCGGTGTGCGGCAGTCCCATTTGAATACATTGAATCAATGGTTTTGAGGCATAATAGATCAAAAACGCTTTCGCTTTGTTTTGCTCTGCTTTTTTGGTGTGCGCCCAACCTAAGCATTTATCCACTTTTCCTTCATTCAAATGCTGGTCCACTTCGTTTGCCATGACGGATTAGACTTTGGCCCTATATTATAAGCTATGTCTTAGTGAATTCCTTCAAGCAAAGACTGATATTTTTCAAGGTAAACGGAATGTACCTTTCTTCTTATAAGAAAAACGTGAAAATATTCTAAAATTTTATGGCTCTGATCAATTTTCTATCTTAGTTATAAATGTGTGAATTTTTATCTTACAGTGTATACACTATACAACCTATAACACCTTTTAGTTAAAACCTTTAAATTTCACTTTTTTTTAGCAATAACAACAGTAGTTGTTTTTTAAACACACACAGCAAATATAATGAAAAGTTTACACGAGCGAAACAGTTACAACACAATGTTATTTCATGGAAAAGCATTGCGAATCTAATAAAACCTAAGCCATAAATATTGATTGTCTCAAGCTAATATCGTATGTGAGCGAATTCCAGTAAAACTGGCTGGAAAAAAGAAAGTTTAATCAAGTATAGTTTGAAAGTTGATTAAAAGGAAGCTTGTTTTTAAATAATATATTTTAGTCAAGTTCAAAATAAATTTTATTAATCAAATAGTTATGATTTTTTTATGATAACTTCTTAAAGTGCTTCGTTGATTTATATATCATAGGTAAAATATGTGATTAAGTCAATTTTATTTTTATAAAACCTTTTATAGACTTATTAATTTACCTATGACATGGACAAACATCATAATCAAACAAGAAAGCTTAGAGTAAAGAATCTACCACTTAGATAAATAATGTAATTATTATATTGTTGTGTGTACAACCCGAACGGGTAGTAAGACGTGGTGCTAATAATAATAATTATTATTATTATATTTTTTTGCACCCACCTAGAAGTCGGCTCCATTAAATTTAGCCATGAAGAAAATTCCTGCACATGTTTAACGTGACAATCGATAATTACATTGATGTCGACCTTGATTGCCTTGGGGTAAAGTGCTCGCCTAAGGACACGATATTCGAAGGTTCAAACCCAGCCGAAGTCAACGGATTTTTCTTGAGCGATAAAAATCCGTAGCACAACTTCGTTCGGGAAGAAGTAAATCTATCAATCATATAAATTCTCGCATGCAGATATAAACTAATCGATTCAGAAAGTGCACGTTAAATAACTCAAATAAATAAGTGACGAATTGATTCAACCTATGTCAAACGTATTTCTTGAAAGGTAAGTCTGAACTTTCCAAAAAACACGTTACAAAACTTTTGTATTAAAAATGAGCTCTCGAAATATGCTATTGAAGTCATGTTTTCAATTTTAGTTTCCGCGGGGTCTACTGAATGTCATGTTGTCTCTTTATGAAATGAAAATGAAAATGGTTGTAAGAAATACTTATATTTTTTTTCCAAACAAAATGGTATAAAGAGTAAAAATAAAAAAAATTCGAAAATATGACGTGGCCAAATTTAAAATTGTGTGTGCTAGTTTATTTTTAAAATTGTTTGTTTGTATTAGGCTTAACACCAAGACTAGTAACGATTTGCTTCAATGGGTAAGAATGAGGAAGATATTTTTGGAGACGTGCACCCACATTAAAATCAAAAGTGGACGAGAGAAAACAATAGCGAGAAAACCCATTTGAGTATCCGGCCGTACAGTCCAATTTTCATAAGAAAGCTAGAAAAGTTATTAGCTCTACCTTCACGTATTCATACGTCAAGTCATGTAAACTATAGCTGTCACAAATATATTTTATCAATACCTATTAAATAACACTAGTTGTATTTTAAAATGTTAACAATATCGGCCGTAAAAATATATATATATATATATATATTTGTATTTTCTGAAATATGTTCCTATCTTGAATGAATTATTTATATTATGATTATTAAAATGAATGAATTGAAATTAATTAATTTAACTATTACTGTATATGCAAATAACCCGAAAGTATAATGAAACGTGGTGACAAAAATCAAAAAACTAAAAATAAAATAAAATTTAAAGTAGATATGTGAGTTTTAGCTTCAACCGCAAAACGAGCAAACTTTATGCATAAACATGTTTGTGAACGCAACGCTTCTTTAATTAAAACTCATGAGTCACATTTTATGATCACAACCATTGCAATCCCGCAGGCATTTTATAAGCTTATTTCCCACTAAAGTCGAACTGTAATACAATCCAATAACCAAGATCGTTCTGTAAAAACAAACAGAACCATTACCAAAACCCATCTTGCACTAGATAAAGGAATGGGGTCAGACTAGAACTCGCATAGGGGCGTTACGGTAGGGCCGTGTGGGATTTATTTTACGGGCTGGAAAGTAAGGAGGGGGTTGGGGGGAAGGATTTCCAGGGTGATGAGGATACTCACAAGTGGGTGCCATCGTCTCTGCTTCGATGTGTTCTTATCGGTTCAACCTTTCTCTTTCTCTCTGGCATCGTTTCTTTATTTTACACTTCACCCTCCTCTCAACAACCAATTCTCTACATTCTCCCCCATCCCTTCCTCCCTTTTACTCAGGTTTGTTTGTTCTACGGAATAGGAGGGTGTGTGTGTGAGAGAGGGGGAAGGGGGAGAGGAATCCCCGAAATGTGATGAGACCCACCGCGGATCATGCTACTGAGCAAAGTATTTGCCAGAGCAGGTAAATATAACCTTGGGAGAACAGTATGTACAAGAGACAACCTCAACTTTACACCAAACAACGTCTCTTAATTAAATCAGTTCATTCAGGACCGTACCGAGAGAGGTGAGGATATTTTCGGGTTCAAAATCCCACTAAAATGTGACTAATCATGTAGCTTCGTATTTCTCCTCGGCGCCTAGGGTAGAACACTCCAGATTTCGTAAGAAGGGCTTTATCTGAACGCTAGATTATTATTTTTTGCCACCGGGTCTCAATACCTGAACCTTGGCTGAACAACGTACCTACTAGTAAGACTGTAGTAACGATGCGGACATGGAGGTAGTGAAGTCTACTGTTTGTAGAACTACTAGTGTATCCGCTTCAACGCAACTTGAAGGGATATTAATGTAGTCTTATTGCTATGATGTATACTTACCGTGACATTATAGCCCGTTCGGGCTATCCGCAACCAAATACACAGAATTAAGATAGTGGATGTTAAGTAAGTTATATACACCTGCATTCGTCCTAAATGTAGGCAATATTAAATATGTTGCCTGGGAAATTTCCTACCATTCTATATCAAACTTAACCTTTAAAGCCAATATACATTAATTCGTGGATTACTTTTTTTTTTGTGGGTGATTGGTCAAATTTAGTTGAAGTATACATGTCTGCGTGGAGGGAGATTGGGAAACCATTTAGGAAAAAAACATCATCAGCACACCCTTTCCCATCACCAGTCTAACACGAGAGTGACTCCTTAGACCATCCGACCACCAAAGCGGCTCATACCACCTTAAGTCAGATTAGGGGCCGTCCTTAAATTATGTAAGGCTTTTTTTTTTCCTGATTTTTGACATCCACCCTTCCCCTATATCTTACTTTTTTTTTTTACAATTTGATGAGCTAGATTATTTTAATCGTTTGGTTATTTTTAGACATAAGGATTGTTAATAAAGCGAGTGATAATAATTTTAGAATAATTTATTTAATTACAGTAAAATTAGATGTAATAAATTATAAGTAAATGAAATATAAGTGAAATATTATGGTTAAGGTAGCCTATATTTATTTACTGCCAATTTTCCTTTTTTAAGATTTCGGTTCAACATAAGAAAACGTAAGAAAAATACTGACCCCTTCCCCCACAAAACCTTTAATTTAAGTAGGCCTACTTATGGACTATATAACCAAGGGCTCATTTAAAGTCCTGTAGAAAAACTATTGTCCTTTCCGAAACGTACCCAATAACTAAAGGTGCCCGCATCAAATTACTTACCATACTGAGGAATTTGAGATAGGCCTACTCTACGTTTTTTTTATCGTGATAACATGTCTGAAGCTAAGAATAGGGTTTAGCGAGGGAAATGTTGGCTTTGCTATTCGAAATATGTGAGTTTGAGCCCACACAAGAAATCTCTCAACCTCTCCCCTTACCCCTCCACACACAAACCCGACTCTTATCCATCCCTCCCTGGTGGTATAGCTAGGTGTTTATTCGATTGGTTCCACGGGCACTGTTGCCTGCGGCCGCACAACAAGGGGCTATGTCACATATTTGAAAAAATACTAATTTCCATTCGTGAGAGACTTGGAGACTCACTTCAGTGATATCATCATCTAGCGTATCAATTTCACAATAGTTGGATTGCAGATGACAAGTAGAGGTTTTTTTTTGTTTGTTTTTTATGTTTGGCAATTTTGACCGGGAGAGATCTTGTTCGGTCGCCTGTGTGTGTGGGCCAGGGTACACCTATGGAGTTTGTCTAGACGTCGCACCCCTTATAAGATGATGTGACGATAGTGTGATTCTGAAGGTGTGAAGCCAGTAAATATATTAAACCTAACTTAAGTCTAATTAATCAAACCCCGGTGACCTCTGGGATAAAATATCCATAGTACCAGCCGGGAATCAAACCCGGGACCGCTAGGTTTGTAATTTGTAGCCAGGTCCACTATATCACGGTTCCGGTTACAGGGATAGGTAGTGAGATTTCCACTACGCCTCACTGTCTGTACGGGGCGATACGCATATTTACAATAAAGTGTTATGGGAGGTAAAGTCTATCTACGTTAGGAGTGATAGTAGCTGACAGCAAGCAACAGTTACCAAAGCTACTTTCACGTATCTATTCGCCACTTCACAACAAACCACGTTTTTTTTTATAGCACCACACCTTACTACCTGTTTGGGTTATACAACTATGTACTAATTACACTAATGTTCTACTAATTAAAACGGTTAAATTTTGAGGAAGTGTACCCATATTTGCCCGAAGGGATAGTGGAAAACCATTTAGGATACTTAGCACCGAATCTTACAAACCGTTCGGGTTATACGCTTTAGTACTAATTACACTAATGGGTTAGGAATTGAACCCGCATTTGCGTGGACAGAGGGGGGAAAACCATTTAAGGGAAACCCCCCCCCCCAGTTCACCCAAGTGAGATTAGAACCTCGATCTTCCCGTCCTCGGCAGTCTAGCTCATCGCGAAACTAGCGCGTTATCCAACTACGCCACCGAGGCGGGTAAAACCATTTAGGAAAAAACCATCCTCAGTACACCCGACTGGGATCGAACCCTGAACGCCCCTTTTTCGTCGTTAGTTTATTCTATTGCGAGAGTAGAGGATTACTTAAACCATGCGGCCACCGAAGCGGGTAGTGTTACATAATCTTCAGCTGTGAAAATATATTATTTTTCTGCACTTGACCGCTTGTTGTTGTGAGCTATACAATACGAAAGAAGAAAGGTGGGTAAGGAGGAAAGGGGACGGATAGTGGAACGGTAACGTGCAAACGTCGTCTATGTTTATTGATATTGGAGAAACGTTCAATGGAGAATCAAAAACTGTTTCGAGGCGCGCTCAAGGTAGTGTGTGTTTGGTATCGACAGCAACAATAACAACAACTTGGAGTACGGTAGAAACACTCGTCACACACAGGTGACAGCGTTTCAGACAAGTATACTAAGTGATGGCTGACAAAACAAGGTCCATGTCGACCTATTCTCTTTAGTAAGGGTATTTATCGAAAATATTCTAAAACATGCTTGTCTAAAGCTGTGTCTGCACTGGAGAAACATAAAGCAATTTTGTGTTGCAAAATGTTGCAAGATGATTCGCAATCAAAAACTACTTAATCAATTTCAGTCAACAAACTGTCCACATTGGTAGAACGTTGTTGCATTATGTTGGTGTTTTGTCTTCTATGGTTAAAACCAGATGCACCAAACTGTCCACATTGGAAGAACGTTGTTGTATCATGTTGGTGTTTTTGTTTTCTATGGTTAAAACCAAATGCAACACTTTATATACACTGAAGAACGTTGTTGCATCTTGTTGGTGTTTTTGTTTTCTATGGTTAAAACCAAATGCAACACTTTGTATACACTGAAGAACGTTGTTGTATCATGTTGGTGTTTTTGTTTTCTATGGTTAAAACCAAATGCAACACTTTGTATACACTGAAGAACGTTGTTGTATCATGTTGGTGTTTTTGTTTTCTATGGTTAAAACCAAATGCAACACTTTGTATACACTGAAGAACGTTGTTGTATCATGTTGGTGTTTTTGTTTTTTATGGTTAAACCAGATGTAACAATGTGTCCACACTGAAGAACGTTGTTGCATCATGTTGGTGTTTTTGTTTTCTATGGTTAAAACCAAATGCAACACTTTGTATACACTGAAGAACTTTGTTGCATCATGTTGGTGTTTTGGTTTTTTTATGGTTAAACCAGATGTAACACTGTGTCCACACTGAAGAACGTTATTGCATCATGTTGGTGTTTTTTTGTTTTCTGTGGTTAAAACCAAATGCAATACTGTGTCCATACTGAAGAAAAAGTTTATAGTTTGTGTCAACATACGGGACGAATAAGATGTTCAGTGGTAGCGGCCCTGCACTTATATTTCATGTCTTTGGGGTCCCAAATGCACAGATGTTATTTGTAATATTTATAAATTAATTAAATGCAATTTTCTGAAATACATTTAAATGCAATGCCGATGGACTAATTAATTACTAGAGCAATCTTTTAAATATAACACGTACCACATACCGGTCTTAACTGTAGCATGGGGATATCAGGGTTCTAATCCCGTTCGGGTGTGCTGAGGGTGATTTTCCTAAATGGGTTCCCATATCCTTCCATGAACATGCGGGTACATTTACTCTAAAACTTTGTTTTCTTCATCCCTTAACGTAACTAATTTATACATATAGCCAAAACATGTACTAAGACATGATGTAAAAAATATATATTAAGGTCTAGGGGTTATATATAGATATCTGAAACCCAGGCAGAGCCTAAAATAATTCTAATTTATAGAATATTCATTCTAGCATCGTGATAGAACAACTGATGGCGCCAAAGTTAGCCGTTTAGGGTTGTTAGTTCGTAAGTTGTGCGTTGATATAACACTGTTTATAAATGAACGTTAGATATCTTTGATAAATAAAATAAATATTTAGATGTTTACACTAAAACTAATCTCACATTGAAAAGATTTATAGTGATAAAAGTTAAATACTTCAACATAAAAGAGCTTTAACAAATATAAATTTTTGTACTATTGAACTTATCTTCTTTACAGAACGTCAACTTAAATATATAAAAAAAAAAGTGGTCGCATAAAATTTGTGCTTTCAATCGAGATAATTCAAAAAGATTCTGTTAGAAAGAAATACAACTTTGACAAACATTTATGGATGAACATAAAACTCTTTTCTAACAAGAAAATACATCAAGCATTTTCTGCACGTAGGCTACTGAATCAGATTGCACGCAACTTTTTTTTTGTCTTTGTTTTTTTTTATATTCAATCGTTTAATCGCGTTTTATGAGCTCATTTTTTTTTACAAAGTTTGTAACTGTTTTAACGTCCGCGCGGTCCTGCCAGACTGTCTGTCTGTCTTTCTGTCTAGAACACAGCAGCCTCTTGAGAGATTTCAATGAATAAAGCTGGGGGAGGGGTAAAGAGGGGTAGTAGGGCTGGACAGTAGAAATCCTTTTTTTATTTTTTGTTATATATTTTTGACGCGATGTTGTATATCATATTTGGTAGTTTTCGAGTTTATTACTTCCTAGCTGGTTTTTATTTCTCCGATGACAAGGTTTTTTTGTGTGTGTTATATTTTTTTTTAGTATGCGGTTTGTGTGTGAGGAATAAAAGAATCCATCCAGATATATGTGCATTAGTCTTTTCATCTTAATGAAGAGTTCCCTTCCGCCCCCCTCAGCCACATATTCCCCCCTCCCTTTTCGGCACAGGTTGCTGAGAACAGTAGCTCTTATTAGATTAATTTTTGTCGAGGGTTATAATTTCAACGGGAAGAGATAAAAGTTGAAACACTCAAGATAATTATTTTCCAGGATTTCATTCCGAGACAGAATGATGATTTGTTTTAAACTTTTTAACGATTGTTTACTGTTTGTAGCACCAGGAGCGACTAAGATGTTATTTATTTACTGGAAAGGTCAACACAATTGGTTATTAGCGGTTTAATCTGGTGGGTACTGAACGGAGGGGGAGTGTGGGGATAGGAATGTAAAAAGGCAGCATTTGAACACACACCAAGTGGTCTAAGGCGTTAGACTTTCATTATAAAATGTCACTGTTGACGGGGAGGCTGGTTTTTCGAATCTCAGTCGGGAACTTTGGAGGTAGTTTTACACACATGATTAGTTGTTGCTTTCTCATACTACAGCCACTCTTTATGAGGAAGCACTTTTTATATAAAAATCTTTCTAATCCCCAATCCTTAGACCAGTGTCTTCCAAGCTGTTGTACGCGTACCTGTTGGGGTACATGAGATATTTCAGAGGGTAAGCCATGACCCTCTATGTTTTAATAATCACGACATATTTTATGATACTACATTGGGAGGTTTGTTAAACCCCCAAAAAAACAAACAAATTTGTATGTGTTGTAATTAATTTTTAAAGTGGTAAATCTTATATTTTACAGGTAATAGATTTCGGTACACTTGCATTGGTAAGTATGCAACCTACCGCTTTATATATAATGTCTGTCAATCAAGTATGTTTATATATTTATAGCATTTACCCGTGCTTTAACATGTCGAATGATTTAACAGCGAATTTAAGGATCTATTTGAATCATGTTAGTTGTTACGTTAATTATCCTAGTAATAGTTAAATTAATTAATTTCAATTCATTCATTTTAATAATCATAATATTAATAATTCATTCAAGATAGGAACATATTTCAGAAAATACAAATATATATATATATATA
>CABFWO010000017.1:0-42251 GCA_902155825.1 Timema genevievae
CATATGCGTGTAGTATTGTATTTGGTCACTAGCCGCACTTGAAGCGCACTAAGGCTGAATATGAATCTGGCACTTTTCTCTCGGTGTCGTGTCATTGGTATAGTTCAGGGTGTTCAGAGTTAGTTCAAACTGCACTTGTTCTCATTACTCAGTGAATCACTTATTGGGCGGGTATCAAAGAACATAGGGCCTACAGTCAACATGTGAGGCATGTATTTTGTATCACCTATCCATGTTATTATTATTATTATTATCATTATTATCATCATCATCAGCACCGCGTCCTACTACCCGTTCGGGTTGTACGCACTTAATCTAATGTGTAATGGTAGGGTGATTGTGAGATGAAATGGAGGAACTACAGTTTAAGGTGGATCCGAACCACGGTGGAGGCCTGGCATTCCACACATTTACAAGTTGTGATTAATTCACGTCTTGTAAAAGGTGAAGAAAGGGTTTGACATTCAGATAAATCTGTGCCGGGACCGAGAATCGAACCCCGGACCGCCAGCACAGAGGTCCGACACCTTACCTCTAGACCGTCAGGTCACCCATCCTGTCCATATTATATGCATATATTATAATTACTTTAATGTGGTAGGGATGTGGAAGAAAGCATTTTAGAGGTAATCTACTCGAAATTTCACATGAAAAAGAGTGGGGAACCATTAAGAAAAAACCACCTTCCGTAGCCTCGACCAGGATTCGAGGACCGGTCTCCTCTACTGGATATTTGTTTGACGTTATTAAAAAACGTCCTTCTTGTGAAACACACGTAGGCTACCAAAAAAAGTTGGTGTCTTGTTTTAAAATTGCAGGTTTATTTTTTTTCTTAGTAATAAAATATGAAATATTTCTTTACTCAATTTGTAAGACGACTGCAATTTTTTAGACCACTCGGCCACTTAATTGGTTCAAAAGGTATTTAGAGAAGAACACTAATGTAGACTATATAGTAATTAAAGGTGCTGGTGCAATAATGAGACAACTTCCATTTTGAATTAGTCTTCTGCAGATACAAAAACTGACTATACAAATAACTAGTTTGAATGTAAGTCTGAAAAAAAAATCATGTTATTCGTACGTATTAGCCTATACAGATACATTGTTTCATACTTCCATTCACACTAGCTATTTTTATAAACAATTTCTTGTACCTGCTGAAAAAAAGAAAAGAAAATGGAGTTGTCTCGTTAGTGCACCGGGGTATTCAATTGGTCAAATGGGGACCGAGTGGAAGAAAACAAATCACACGTGCAAAGTACTATCAAACTCTGCTTACCTTGGAGACAATCCACAACACGACGCTGCCTACTATAGCTACATAGTATGTTAAATATATTTTATTTTTTAATATTCGTGCTCTGCTTCTTACTATCCGTCTGGACTATCTACATATTTAAACTAATATATAAGGATGAGGAAGATGGAATTAGAGGAAGTGCTGTTACATTTTATTGAAGGCAGAACGGGGTGTGGGGGGACTTAATAAAACCCTCATTACATCCGTCCGTGGATTTGAATCCTGACCTTCGACTTCCAGTAATCACGATCTCACTGTTACGGATATTTGTTAACTTCTTCTTAGCTGATCTGCTTAGCCCTTTTTATCTCCACACCTTTGGTCACATGGTCCAAGGCGTCAAGCTTGCAATAGGATTAATTTTGAATGACAGGGAGGTCAAAGCTCTAATATTGGCTGAGTACATTGAGATTCAACCATTCCCTTTCCACGCTAATGTGGATGCATATCCTCTAACTATTCTTCTTCTACCTTCTCCATTGATGCAGCCTCTATAAACCATGTCATCGTATTAAAAGTTAAATGCCATTTCCTTTCCATTAAGAATTCAATTGAGATTGAGATTTTCATTTTTGTAAATTTTGTTATAAGTGTGGATGAAAAATAATATTTAATTAACTTAACTGTGTAAAATAATATTAATAAGAGGCAATCCCCTAGCTAATTGCTAAGATATCCTAAAAAGTTAGGATTATTTTCAACCATCTGGGACTTCATTTGTACAAATAAAAATGAAATTAATCAAAAAGTTACTTTGTATACCTAACACCCAAGTAGCGTAGTGTGTGATGTATGTTATGTTATATATATATGTTTATACAAACAAATCACAATAAATCCAAGTGTTTGACCAGAACTGGGTCTCAGTCATTAAAAGAATGAAATATAAAAAGTCGGGTAGGCCATTTTTAATGTCTTGGCACGAGAATTTGTGACTAGTTTGAACTCTCTCTTGTATAGCTATACAGATTATACGAAACATAACCGAAAACTGTCACTTTTTTTTCCTTCATTTGACATCGGGCTATTTTTCTCCTCAAGATATTTTTAGTGTCATTTTTTGACACGCCACAAAGTTACTTATTTAATAGTTGACGCTATATGAGGCCGAGGGGAAAGGATCGTTAAATAGTGACAATGTTTATTCCACCATAACAAAACGGACCAGTCCTTTTTTAATATTTATTGTATGTTAATTTTTTTAGGAGCTAGATGCGGGGTTTGCATGTGTGCTGGGATGTTATTAGAATTGGGCAAGTTTTTGAACACGTGGGATAAAGTATATACTTTTTGAAAGATTTAAAAAATACATTAAGAGATACATATTTAATATTAGTGTCATCCTGGTAAAGAAAATAAGGTTTATTGTAGTTTTATTAGAATGACTTACAAAAGGATGCATAACAGAAATTTGTGAGAAAATGTTTCCAAAGGTAGTTACTGAAATAGCAGAATTTTAAATTCAACTAATGTAGGGGTATTATAAAAGCAAGATCACGCACAATTTTTTATAGCGAACTACATTGTTTAAGTAACTTCCATAAATTCCTTACTGACAATAGTAAAACCCAAAGTAAATTTGAGTCCATTTCTTTTATTAACGTGTGAACAAAAACAACTTTTTAGGTAACGTTTTGAAAATAAATAAATAAATCACAAGTGTGTATGCAAACAAAGTCATTAGTCTCACCTTGTTTAGATTGACGGTGATAATGAGTCAGGATTTAAATCTCGGATGGGTTTTTATTCAATGATTATCCATTTTCTCTTCCCACAAATGCAGGTACACTTTTTCTAATGTTTTATCACCGCGTCTCACTATCCGTTCAGGTTATAATCGTAAGCCTATATGATGATTACTCTAATGGGTTAGGGAAGAGGAAGGAAGCATTTTAGATTTGATTTGAGATTACAATGTGTAGAAAATTAAACTATACTTATCTATTGAAGCAATATTTTATTTATTGTGTCCAAAATATTTTTTTGTTATAAAAGCTGCAGAAATACTGGCTTTAACTCATGTTCCTCTAAGGTGAGGATGAAAGGGACGTGAAAAAAGGTAAGTGTTTTTGCAGTTTTTGTATCAAAACTTTTTTGGTCAAAATAAATCAAACATTTTTTCGGTACAAACAGAGAGTTTAATTTTATTCACATGGTTATATCAACAATTATTGTTGAATATCTGTCAAAGCTGTCCTTGAATTTAATGACAACTTTTCCTCTTCATTTGAAAAGTTTGTCATCTAATGCTGCTTGGTGCACACGAATTGTGGAGGAACTAATATGGGCGCACACGAATTGCGGAACAGCTCATCCGAGCTCGGTAATACCCTCACACAAATTGCAGGCTAAAAATTAAATCCATAATGACTTTGTTCAAAATGGAACATAGAGGTTAGGTTAGGTTAGGTTAGGTTAGGTTAGTGGTTAGGAGTTGAATGGGATTACAGGTTGTTCCGCACTTCGTGTAGACCGGCTGACAGGTATACTTTATTCAGCAATTCGAGTGGACCCTAATTGAATGTCTACTGACAGGTATACCTTATTCCGCAATTCGAGTGCGCCCATGCTGCTACGCTGATGACAGATATTCAACAAATATTGATATCATCATGTGATGAAAATTAAACTCTATGTTTATACTGGAGAGTTATTTGATTTATTATTTCAAAAAAAGAAAAAAACTTTTGATATAAAAACTGCAAAAACACTGACATTTTCTCGCCTTCTCTACAACTCTACCTCAAGCATCTGAATTTTTTCCTCGAAGAACTTTTAAAACATTTCTTCAAGTTCTCGTTGTATCCATTTATCAGTGTATCTGAGTGTCCCCTCTAGAAGAGGTCCTTATTATGGTGGTCTGCTATTGGCGGAGGTGAACAATAGAAGTGTAATGGATGAAGAAGTGAACCCCCCTCCCCACCAACCCGCTCTTCAAAACGGCAAATAGCTCGTAGATGCCACAGGGAGAGGGCGATAAAGCCAAGCTATTCCACTGGTTGTATTCTTCCTCTATCCTCCCGGCATTCAACCCTCACACATATATCATCCCTCTACACCCTCCATCACAGGAAGATGGTTGGTTATATGGCCTCTATACTCCCTTATGCCTGCCTAAGGGACCAAGTTCTCTCATCTAAGGGTGGTTTTTGCGATTGTAATGATGCTAATAACTTGCTATCGTTAAGGAATCTTAATGGTAAAAGATAGATAACATTAATTAAAAAAGGGAAATTACATAGTTAATTAACTTTTCTAACTTAACATGCACAGCCTTCTTAAGTGTATTGTATGATGTGGTATTTCGGCAATTTAAGCAGAGCTTGTTAAAACTGTACCTTTTATGTTATCCCTTACTCGGTCCCCATTTGACCAATCATAAAGCCTATATTACCTGAGAATATATGTTCGTTCACACCTGGAAAATGAGTGCCCTTCTAAGTGTTGAGAACAATTCACGGGTAGAGTTTAAACTAACTCTGTTTATCCTGGCGGCAATACTACACGACAAGCCACTGGTATTATGCATGCTGGTTTTTCTATTTTAAAATTATGTTTAAATTAGATAAACATACGGGAAGTGTATTTAAGATAAAGTGTAATAATAAACAAATGTAGTTTTGTGTTTGTTACTAATGAACATCTTTTAATATTATTCTATCCCCACCGGTGGTTACTTGGTCTAAGATGTTACTGCTAGGCTAGCAATATAATACTGTCGATGACGAGACGTTCAACATTCGAATCTCTGTAGGATAATCCGGGGCTATACACCACTTTCATAAGAATAACAAAAATAGGGTGATTAATAATACCTACTAAAAACCGGCTTCGGTGGCCACATGGTTTAAGGCGTAACTCTTGCGATAGACTAGACTTGCCGATGACAGGCAGACCGGGGTTTGGAATCCCGGTCGGGTGTAGTGAAGTTTTTTTCCTTAAACGGTTTTGCACTCTCATTCCACACAAATGCGGGTACACTTCCTTTAAATTTAACCTTACTCATTCTACGCTGACTAGCATAATTATTATATAACTAATGCATATAGCCTGAAAAAGTAGTGCTAGAAAAATAAAATAATCAAAAGCGTTTCTTCTCTCACGAACAACGCGTAAATAAGGCAGGTAGCCTATTACAGCGTCGTGGGGGATTTTCTGTATTGTATTTTAATAAACAGTGAAATTTACCCCATTTTTTTAAAATAAAATAAACAAAATTGAAAGATAATAATTTTAAAATATAAAAATCCAACCTATTAAACTGATCCCAATTTCGATGTTGTCGAGCAAATAATCCAGAACTTTTTCAGATTAGAGCATTAATTTATTTTGTAATTTTACACCGGTTAATCGTTTATAAGAAGGGCTCCAACGTGAGCTAATGGAAGTGTTTTTGCAGTTTTTTATAGAATTTTTTTTGGGCAAGTTAAATAGAATATTTCTCCAGTAGAAACATATAATGTAGTTAAATTTTCTACAAAATGGTGATATGAACAGCTGTAGAATATTTGTCGTGAGCACAGCTGCATTAGATGAGAAACTTTTTAAATGAAGAGAAACAGTTTTCATTAAATTCCAGGACACCCTTGACAGATATACAAGAATTGTTGATATCACCGTGTGGAGAAATATTTTATGGGTGTAAAACCTGATCTATTACCTACTTTTTTTTACATCCATTACTGTTTCAAGCCTGTGACCTGAGTCAGTTTTTTTTATACAATCCATTATATTTTCCACTATCATCTTACTAGGACTGTCGTAGCTTCATATGTCTTATAATCTAATTTAAGACTAGCACAGGCAAAACATCCTGTTCCCGGTCGGTAATGTATCACTGTGAAAGGATAAACCCACATTTCACCAATGATAATTTTTTCGGACATACCGGGAATCATATCCGGGACCCCTAGCTCAGTAGACCGACACGTTACCGACTGAGCTTACCTTACATGACGTAAACAAATTTAGAGTGTTAGAAAACAAGGTGCTTAGGAAAATATTTGGTCCAAAAAGGAATGAGGCTACTGGGGAGTGGAGGAGGTTACATAATGATTAATAATATACCCTATACTAATCACAAGAAATAGTTAGGATAGTAATTAAGTCTCTTAGATTATGTTGGGCAGGACATGCAGCGTGAATTGAAGATTATAGAAACTTGTTCAGGGTGTTGACTGGCAAACTCAATGGGAAGAGACAATTGGGAAGACCTAGACGCAGATGGGAGGTTAACATTAGAATGGACCTGAAAGAGATAGGGTGTAATGAGGTGGACTGGATAGGACTAGCTCAAGTTAGGGATAGGTTGCGTAATTTTTGAAGTGAGTTAATGAATTTTTGGAATCCTAATGCCAAACTAGCAAAAGAGTTTGTTTTATCTAAATGTTTTTCTTATGTATATTAACCTGTACCACTCACCGCTGAGCTATTTATTAAAGCAGTGTTTTTCTAGTGTAAAATATCATTATTATTGGTTTTTCGAAAAGATAATATTTCTGTCAGATCAATAAAACTATATTTATCACACACAATTCTATTTCCGCAAATAAACCCATCTCGTAATCTGACCAAGCGTTTGATGACATTATCAGAACGACTTCCATAAAATTGGAGACACAAGGTTTTTTTTTTCTTGAGACAATCCGCCTCTTATGTGTCGAGTTACCTAACTTGTAACGTAATTTCTTGTTTTAATTAGAGTCACACACCAACTTACTATCAGAAACTCGACGCTTTAGTCAGAAGAATCGATATAAGATATTTTCTAAATTGTAGATCTAAAAAGTGTTTGGACTCATACAATCTAGACTTTATTTGTTCAAGAGTTTTGGAATTTTGTAGAAAATAATAAACGTAAGTAGCCTATAGTTTACTGAAACAAAAAATATTTAATTTTAAATAAGGGCATATAACACTCCAATTTTAATAGGAAGGGTCTTTTTGATGATACATATATTTTTTTGAAGTCTACATTGATAATATGTTACTATATTTTTTATAAGTGTTGTTTTATAGGTATTGATAACACTTATCAAAAATCACAAATACATATAACATGATTTGACGTATGAATACATGAAAGTAGCTCTAGTAACTTTTTACAGATAAAAGTAAAACATTTTACCATATATTTTAACTGACTATATTTCATGATTCTTTCCCTATTGCCTTCTAGTTAGGAACACTGAATGTTGATATATTTATTTGGGAGTTTCTAAATTTCATAATCATTGCCTCATTGTATTTAGTAGACATGGGGTAGCGGGTTAATACAAAATGGGCATGGGTGCTTTTCATACATTAACTAGGTTGTAATTTAAATTAGAACATACGTTTTAATATATATGAGACAAAGATTAATTTCAATGCAATAAACTATAGCTAATTTTAAACATACCATTTTATATTAAGTTATTCATAACTAACCATGGCACATATTTGACTAAAACATTTTTTAATAATGTCTTTAAAAATAAAAAAACAATCAACTCGTAGACTTCAAAGACCCTACATAATGAATACATCAACAAGAAACAAGAACATTTTAAATTTGCACGGAGCTAATATTAAGAATATTTATTTCATTTTGTTGATGCAACAAATTTAAACACAAAGATAAGTATTTTATTTGTATGGTTTGACTTTTCACCAAAATCATGATTTTTTTACAGACAAACTAGATTAGGTGTAAAATATAATGTTGTGACGGTATCTTAGGTCACAGTAAAAATAAAATGTTGATTTAAAAAAATTAAGATTCCATTACAATTGGGAAAACTCTCTCTCTCTTTTATCATTAGAAAAATTGTCAGATATTTTACTAGAATTAGCCTATAATATATATATATACATATATATATATACTAGTGGTTATTAATAAGAAACACATCAGTAGGTATTATTCGTCTGGGAGAACCATTGGAAAACTTAAGTTCATTTTGATAGAAGTCCCAGATGGTTAATTGATGCTGCTGTAAAACCAGGATAATTATTTACTGAGGATCAATGACCTCTCTAAATAAAAAAGAGGAGCAATTACTGACCTCTAATTATCTATAGCTTATGTTTTTAAATTAGACGGTAAAGATTAACTATACGCTTCTAGACATATTACCTTTATAAGATACGTAATTTATGTTTTTTATCTCTGTGAAACTAAATAACAGGAATGTACTGTACTTAAGATGCAATTCTTTCAAATACATTACTATATAGTTTTTGTAATTTTCACTTTCTTTCTACCCCTTGGAGAGAAAAGTATTGTAAAAAAAAAATAAAAAAAAATTGAATTTGAGATTTTGATATATAGGCCCCTACTGTATCGATATTTCATGACCTCGAATGAAACCGAAAAAGTGGTTTTCGCGATACCCTTTGCCTGTCTGTGTGTCTTTACCTCGGAATAGAGCCGAAACCACTTTACCCATCGGGCTAGAACTGGGTATCTAGGATTTTCTTATAGTTGCCCAAAGGAGATATTTGAATTATATATCTAACCATAAAATTAATGGTAGTTCACTTAAGGTTAAAATAGAAAAAAATCAATTTTCTTGAAATCAGCTAAAGCGATTTTGATTAAAATTCAGATCTAGACACTGTTTAACATTACAAACAAAATGGCGCATCTCATTTTTCTGAAAAAAAAAAAAAGAGTTAGAGGGTAAATTAAATAAATGGATATTTACAATTTTTATCATATTTCCACAATAATTTGGGATACAAAATAACTTATAATTGCAATGTTTTAGTACTACTAAAAATAAAAACTTTTATTTTAAATATAGTTTAATTTTTTAAAACCAATTGTTTCTGAGCAAAAAGCAAAATATAGTATATATATTTTTTAATGGAGGTCGGGGTAATTGAGTGTTGATAGTTATGCTCTTTGTAAAAGTGAGATGTTTATCTTTTCTCAATGTTTCTGTAACAGTATATTATTCAATTTATATTCTTTAGTTAAATATGATGCTCTTTTTTTTCATTGTGTTTGTGCATCACTGTCTATTATTTTTTTCCACAAGTATTACGAGTTTTAAATAAATATCCCCATTTTTAAGACAAAAGGCGGGAAAATTTGTGCGGTGCACCATAGCCTAACATTTATTTTAAAATAGTTTTTAAAATTCGTTAAAGTAACTATATAAATAAAGTGAAAACACACCTTCTTGAAGCCTATATTGATTTTCAGAAACACCTCCACAGATATTTTTTTAAAACTTTTATTTTAAAATATATTATATAATTATATTCGAATATTATATTTATGGTTGATTAAATTACTATTGTAGATCTATTAACTTATAGTTTTTTTATCTGCCTATCAGGACACTTTTTTGTGCATATATATCCATAGGCACCAACCTTGATCTAACAAATATCCCTTAATTCTGTATTTGACTTCTTAACTAGTCTTTGTGTTTAGAGTATATCTTTGGGTTTAGAGTATAAAATGGTAATTTTTAAACTTTACATGACTTAAATAGAATACTTTTTAAATAAAAAAAATCTTATTAATGCCTATCGAAAACACGTTAATTATGCCTGTATAAAAAAACCACAAAGATATACATTTAATGTAATTGTTTTCATTTGTTCAAGAATAGAGAGATAACAGTCATTTGTGGTTATTAATCAGCTAACTTTTGTTTCTAAGGGCAAATTCGATACTGAATGATGGGGAATAGACTAAAGTACAATTCTAATAGGAAATACAAAAATAAAAACTTTTTTATGCCAAAAATTGATAAAACTTAACATTCTACTATTTTATTATACCTAGTGTTTAGCCTATAAACTCTATTAAAACTAACACTTGCAAATCACATAGCTTGACGTATGAATACATGAAAGTAGATCTAGTAAGTAGTCTAGCTGCCAGATAGGTCTCCTCATATGAATATTAGAATGCGTGTTGTTATACTTTAATTTGAGCATGTGGCAGTAGGTATACCATTATTTGGCCTAGAAATTAGTTTCACCAAAATTATGTTAAAGGCCTAAATATTAACTTTGCATGAAGTCATTTGGCCTAAATTCACCTAAGCTGGAAGCCATTTGGCCTAAATTCACCTAAGCTGGAAGCCATTTGGCCTAAAGTTCTGGCCAAATTACTTTAAGCCAAAAGACTTTAGGCCAACTGACGTGTACCCGTTAATTTTAATTTTAAGTCCTATGTTTCAAACCCTTTCATATAACCTGTGCTTTGACACATGTTAATAAAAATGAAAGTATTATAAATAGTTATGGTTTCAAAACGTCACACTATTCATTCTAACATATCTTCAGGTAAAATGCTTACAAAATACCCAAACTGTGTTCTCACTTATCAGCAAATAAATCACCTAAATTACTCCAAATCTTAGGTTGTTACGTAATAGCAGGTCTAAATGCACTACGATTTATTTTACGAGCCTTACTCAGCCACAGTAGTCAATATTCTATAGCATTATAGGCCCAATATAACTACCTTATCAATGAATCGCCGCAGCCATGTCGATTTACAACTCTGTATCAACATTCCGACAACATTTTCCCTTTACGGACTTAACTTTTGCTTACAACAGCAGTAGAAAGAACCATAAAATAGTTTTATGAGGTGTGTTTAAGTCAGTTTTATTTGTTACCGCATCGAACAATCTTCCAAATGGTATGTTTTACCCCCCTTTACCCTTATTTTCCCTTTCGCTTTTGTATGTGTAGGAGGAACAGTTTTTAGTGCTGAATGACAAGTCATTAAAATGACAAAAGGAAGACCAAGAAAACCAATAAATACAACGCCTATTTCAGATAAGGGGGTTTTATATTTTTTTTGGCAACTTTTGGCCTGAAGTTTTACAACCAGCTTTTTCTTATCCTGTGAGAATTCATTTTCTATGCTTTACGTTACGTACCGTTTTCAATAGCAAAAGAGAAAAGACCCATCCTTTTTATTTTTCGCTTTTTCGAAAGAACTAGCTGTCGTTTTCCTCCGAAAGCTGATGATGCAGCTTCTTTCTCTTATCTTTAACTGAACAGGTCTGGTTTTGTTGCAATATATTTCATTTTTATGTATTTTCCCTCTCTTTTTTTCTCAAACTTCTCTCGTTCTTCATTCATGACAGTTAAAACCTTCGTGTGCAGGCTTTTGCTTCCATAAAATACAGCCCTTTTCTCCCTTTAAATCATCCCTAAATTATCTGAAACATGCTCTTTTTTTTACATCTTTATGCACATAGCCCGCCATTATATCCCTTCTTCTCTCCCTTTGCAAGGGTGACTTTATTCCATCGATATTCTCTGTGCGCGCCTGCGCAGTTGTTGGTTGAAAAGTAGAGGGAGACCGTTTTCACTGCGAAAGCCACAGCTGCCATTACGAAAAAGGCGGAGCTAAACACTAAATGAAGGTTATCTCTTAAGTCTTCAACCAATAGCGAAATTCCAGACGTTGAAGAGGGGTTTTCCACATTTGATTGGGCATATCAAAGAATATAAAAAATATATTAATTCATGAATTAGCCTGTTTGGTAATAGAACCAATGGCAGACATAAGTAAATATATATAAAGAAACGAAATTGCTTGTCAATATTTGACGCGTAATTTATGGTTTATGATTTTTTATTGTAGTTTTTGACGTTAGCCCATGAAGTACATCCAAACATCTTTGAAAGACCCTCTCGCCAACAAAACACAATAAACACAGATATAAAGAAAACAGTAAGTGGTTTTATGATCGTGTTCACACATTCTTAAAAAAATGATATTATTTTGTTATGGTGTTTTGTTAAAACTAAGGAAAGCGTGCGATTTTTTTGGGGAGGGGTTTATTATAAGTTTGACACGACTAACGTAGGTCTATAAATTAATGATGGAGAAAATTGCTCCGTTTTATTGTTTTATGTACCTCTTTTATGTTTTGCTGTTCATTTGTAGACAAAACGGTAAGTTTTAATAACTATTATAGTGATCTTTAATTTGTTAATTTAAAGTAGATTATAGTTTAAATAAGTTACCTTTCATTAAGGCCTGTTTTATTGTGTTAATTCCATTGAACGAAATGGAACAATTAGATTTTTACCATCGTCGCTGAGTTCATTAATTCTGTCGGATCTTTGCTTCGGTTCCAAAGCGCGGAAGGAAATAAATTAGCTCTTGATAAAATAAATAAATCAAAACTGGTTATTTTTTCATTTAAGAATATTTTATCATAATGAATTGCTTTTTAAATAAATAATTAGATAATCTCAATTGATTAATTGTTTGGATATGGTGGAATGGAAATAAAATCCATAAATGCATGACAAATTGATCCAATAGCTAGTTTTTAATCTACTTTCTATATATAGGCCAATTAAGAGCCATTTATTTTAAAGTGTGCCTATTTAGACTTAAAATAGTGTTGGTATGCATTTAAATGTTGCAATGATTTGGACGGATATTCAAATGAATAATTTAATACAAAATAGGTTAGATAGGCCTACTTTCAATGAAGAGACATTCGAATTTAACACACACTATTTTATAATTTAGCTTATCTTTAGTTGAAATCGGTAATAAGTTAATACAGTAGTCCTAGGCTTTGTATTTGGCGTATTAAAAAAAATCTGAGCTATGAATGAACATTTTAATAGCCTAGTAATTAACAAACATACGTTATTGTTTTGATTAATATGACAACAGTATTTTGGTGAACAACTCCACTTTTTGACATGTTTTATTCTCACAAATATAATATTGATGGTAGCTTTTTATATTTAAAAAATTAATGTTACTTTTGTCATATTTTTTAGAATCCAAATTTTGCCCCAACATAAAAAAAAGATATATTGTTTCATTTGTGAGGTTTCATACTCATTTGTGACACTTTGATTTTTTCAAGATTTGTTTTAAAAAACTCTACCGACAATAGACTATGTTTTAACACGAGCCCAAAATTGAATATATTGTGAATCACTTAGACAAATTCCAGATAACCAAACAACCTACAACCAAATAGGCTACGTGAACAGGTCAAGACGAAATTTGATGTAAAACTCACAGCCTGATTTTATGTAGAAACATGAAACAATGATAAAATAATAAAGATGATGAGAGCGTGAAGACCTTGACATACATTGGGAGCAAATAAACCATCAAACAAACCATATAACTATAACAGATTGGTTCTCGTGGGATACATTAATCTACTGTTGTAAGAATGGACAACACTCCTTAGGTCTATACAGTAGAATTTTGGTAGGAAAAACCTTCAAGAAAATATTTTTTTTTGTACAGTCAACATTTATATTAATTATTTAACTCTATTATTAGTGTTATTTAATAGTAATTGATAATATTTATCAAAAGTGAGAGCCGCAGATAATTTTAATTGACGTATGTTTACGAGAAAGTAGATTTAAAAACTTTTCTGGCTATCAGGTAGATTTCTTTCTATGGAAATTGGATATATGTGTCGTTTTGTCCTATTAAACAGTAGATGTAAGAACATAGATAGATAACTTACTGTATATATTTGAATCAAATAATAATCAAAGAGTCAAATAGATTTTAATTCACAAGGAAATAGCTTAAGTGACATCGGGTCTCTTATTATCAGGAGGTCTCAGGCGTTAAAACCCGTTCATACTGAAGTGTCCGAAAAACTTAACAGTTAAAAACACGAGAAATAAATTGTAAGAGAAAAATATTTAATTTTGGCACCTATTTTTTAATTTGAGCTTTATAAACATTTGAATATATCAACACATAACTGATTAACTTTCTTAAACAATAAGTAAGTTACACTATAGGCCTACATTATAATTAATACCTACTTAAGTAGCAGAATGATCTAAGGTGTCACACTCGTGTTAGACCAGCCTGCTGATGACTAGAAGATTGGGTTCGAATCCTGGTAAGGTCTACTGAGGGTGGTTTTTTCTAAATGATTTCCCATTCCCCTTTCAAGTAAATTGGGTATAAGTTATTGCTTCTAAAATTCTTTCTTCCTCATTCCTACCCATTTAGAGTAATCATAATATATGCGTGTAACCTGAACAGGTAGTAAGACGAGGTGATACAAATAAATAAATAATATTATAATCCATTATTTGGAGAAAAGAACAAATCAATATAGGCTATAGGTCTAGAATAATCCTACATATTAATTTATTCTATGCCATCTCTGACTGAAAACAAGCCTCCCAAATTTGTAGTCTTCTCAGCTAACCACTAAGCCAATGGGATTGGCCAAACATGTTCATAAAGCTGGTTTTGGTGAATCAGTGAAGGGTTGAATGATCAGCTAGATTTCAGATCGATTCTATGTAGTATTGGAAACGATTTCCTTCTACTATACCTCACACCTGGTCGAGATAACTTAGGGGTTCAATTTTAAACGTTGATCTCTAATAGAATGGTTAAAATCCAGGATGGGTCAAATATTAGTCTGGACGTTTTGCGAAAGCAAGTGAGATCTTCACTATGCTTGATAGTTTTTTTTAGTACTTCAGACTTTACCCCTGTGTAGTTAGGCGATACTTTTGTCGTGACTACTGTGCGGGACTACTTTTCTTGTCCTTTAAGGTGGGAATGTAGGGAACATAAGTTAAGGGCAGTGTTTTTGCAGTTTTTATATAAAAACTTTTTTTTTGATCAAATAAGTCAAATATTTCTCCAGTGGAAAGATAGAGTTTAATTTTTTTTCATTTGATAACAACAGTTTTTTAGTATTAAATATCTATTAGCTACTGGCAAAATTTGCTTCTATAATCGTTAATAGCCTAACTTAAAGAGGTTCAATTCTCGCCTTGTCCAAAAAATTTGTGTGAAAATCAAGTGGCTTTAGAGGTATTTTTAGAATTCTCTATATTATGTAGGGACTACGTGATTCAAGGGCCTATTAATTCTCTTTGTATTAAAAACTGTGAAAACAATAGTTATATCTAAACGCTATTGAGGCTACCCTGATTTTCGTGGGAAGCACATTCAAAAGGTCTTATTTCGTACCAGAATCCGATTGTGTGGTAGTATTTTGGTAGGATAAAGGGTCTTCTAGAACGGTAATAGGAATTGGGTTCTGAAAGGCCTTTTATAGGGATACCGGGGAGGGTTGCAACAGAACTCACACAAAGTTCAATTTAAAGGTCTAAATAATTATATTTTACAAATATATTCATATATTTGTTTCAAAATAAGAATAAAAATTTAAGTTTCATATGGCAGAATTTGAATTGATTTAATTCGATTTTAAATTTGGCAAATGTGTGTTGCAACACATTTTTACAATCATATATATCTATGATGAAGAAAAGCAATAAACATTTAGAAGTACATTTTATTCTACTGAACTGTTTAGTTAGATCCTACAAATAAATGCCAGAATCACATTTTAGATATATATAAAAAGGATTCTCTTTAGAATAATACCGATCGGCACACAATTTGCAGACAGTACGTAGGCCTACATTCAATTCTTTATCCCCCATTTACACTGAAACCATATTTCACTCTTTAATTTTTTCAATTTTACTATTTAATGAAAGAATGTTTAATAGTGAACATTAAGTTATTCAGCTAGTTTAATAATTTTTTAACCCCTTTTTAAGCATGTCTATAATCAGGGGAGCTCTGTGTATAACATCTGTGTCTACTGTTCCTAACTTAGTTTTCCTGTTGTACGTGAACATACTGGATCTGTAGAAAGTAATGGTAGGTCACAATATCAATAATAAAATAGCTAAGTTCATTTAGAAATGAAAATTAGTCCTTATAAAATTTACATTATTGTAGGTTATGCAAACTTAATAAATAAGAAAGTACTTTAAAATAATCACTATTATGATACTCTAAGGCACTATCTTATCTGTGAGATAAAACGTAAACATTTAAACATTTTTCCAATTATATTACTTCTAACTAATAAATTATAAGTTTTAGTAACAATAATATTTTTAATACACAGGGATAAGTTATAACCATTGTTGCAAGACTTCGGTGTGAGTTGCAACAGTTGCTGCAACACGACCCACTAGGTTTAAAGATACAAAACCCTTAGAAAAAAATGGTAAAATTATAATTACCTTATCTGTAAAACCACAAATTAAATAAAAAACATAATTGTTTTATTTCAACAACGGTACAAATTATAAAACATAGTTTTTCTGTAAACTATTTAAGAAAACTTGAAACATGGAAAAATCACTTGCCACTGGTCGAAGCACTCGGATGATATTAATGGACAAACGATAAGTTAATTCACAGCGTTTCAGGGACTTAGCAAATGGTGACACTTTTCAAAACCAACAAGCTACGGTCAACAACACATCATTTGACTTAGTTGGTATTTAAATAAACCGATCGCTGCAACCTGCCCCTGTTGCAACTCGCCCCGTTCTACCATACTACCAAAATACTCATGTAAAGTAGGTTAATGGTATTAAACAAGGTCTTCCGAAACTGTTTTCCTACCAAAATCGGGGTTTAATTATGTATTGTGTTTATATAATGTCCAAATATGTATTTTAATTTTCGGTCGCAGAGTTTCAAATAAGATCAGTCATTGTAAGAAAGTTCCTCCTTCATCCAACTGAAATGTCCGCCGTTACACGGAATTCTAAACTTCCAGAGTCGCTCGAGACGTAAAAGATCGTTCATAAATCAAAACTGATGTAAGGCATTTAGCTTCCCAATGACAACTTGTAATGGCTCATATATTTCTCAACAGATGTTATTTACGATAATACCTCCAACGTTGCTGAACGTGTATCTATCAATCATTTGGAAATTATGAATGATTCTAGTTTCAAATAAACCTATATTTTCATAGCAGTTTACAGAAATATTATTTTTATAACTCACCCAACATTTATTTACATTTATTTGATAAGTACATATAAATAATAGTTATTAGTACTACTTTCATCTATTAATAAGTCAAGGAATGTGATTTACAGCTGTCACTTTATACAGATGATATAATTTTGACAGCTTTGAAATAGATTTAAAAATAATTTTCATTTAAATTATGTAGGCTATAACGAATATGTAAAAATAGTAGGCCTACCTACAATATTATAGGCTTTAACTGTAGCAAGACATTTTCTACTAACAAAACAAAATTTTATCTATTTCAAATACCTGTCAATTTAGATAATTTAGATTAATCTTGTAATTTTTAGAATATATTTTCAATTAATATCTCTTGTAGACTTTATATTAAAAATTACAAGAAATTTTAACACAACACAATAACTTAACAATTTTTGAGGGTATTCTATCAAAAATGGGATGCATTTTCAAATTGATTTGAATTAAACATTAAGCTGGAAGGAATTTCAAAAACTGATATTACAAGAGATTAAAATATGATAATCGGTTTTTAAAATGAATCAATTTACAAAATTATATAATTTGGGTTCTTAAATAACAAGTTAAAATATTATTTAGTTATTTGTTGTTTTGAGTAATTTACTACTTTACTGTCAGACACCACAACTAATTAAATTAGGAAGAGAAGACTATTCTATTTGTTAATCTTTACTATGAATAATTCAGTCATTATGATAGTTCTCTTAATTATTACTAGGATTTATCCCTGATTTATTAGAATTGGTCTCTAAATTGTTATTAGGAATGGTTGCCGAATTGTTATTAGGATTTATCCCTGATTTAACCTCTACTATGAATGAATCACCTTCTTATCCTGTTCTCTTTGATTAGATTAAAGTAATAATAGCCGGACTGAAATCGTACTAAAAATAAACAAAATTGTATGTAGCCTATATCATTTTATTATCCCATTTCTGGTAAATTACGTAAAAACTGCTTAACCGATTTTGACAAATGATAACCCGTTTTAAAGGCTAGGAGCCCAGAATGTCCGCAAAAATAGTAGATTCCAATGTAAACTTGATTTTTCAAGTGAATTTCCATCTTTTCGTCCGTGTTCGCAGTGGCTACTATTATTATGTATAGTCATTCTTTGTTTACATCACCATGGAAACCCTGATTTGTGTATGATTGTATATAGGTAAAATGTTTCTTTTTGGTTAAAAATAATTACTCAATTCTTACTCAAGTGGGAAGGTGCAACAAATAGACAGAGCACTGGGAAAGGGGTCGTTTAAAATTCTATTCGTGTCAAGTGGAAAATATACTTTTTTCTTAAAATTAAACACCGAAACTCAAAAATCTATGGATATTCGATAGTTTCTGACGATTAAACCTTTGACTATAACGTTGAGTAAAATTTAATTCTATAGAATTTTTGACAATAAAAAGTTATGAATAAATTTTCACTCAAATAATTTCAGCCATAACTACAACGATCCACTAGTTGGTGTTATAATTCCCTGGCAAATATGAATAAATATGATATTCTACACTTTATCCTCTTAAAATGAAATCAAGTATATATTTTTATAATTGCATGCAAATTCAATAGTGGTTATGTTTTATACAAAATATTCAAGTGTTTGCTTCATTAATTTTTAAACAATTACTTTAATAAAATTATATTTGTTTAGTTGTTAGTATATATTAGGATGTATAACATCATATTAACTAAAATAAAAATAAATCTAATTGATAATACTGATTAGTGACGTTCAATAAATAATTTGTGTACAGTAAATATTACATTTTTTATTTCAGGTCCATAGAATATTATTTACCCTGGTTGGAGACTGGTGAGTAATATTTTATTTTAGTATTAACTTTGTATAGATATATTAATATAATACAAGATTTTTCAAAACACAAAATCTTCATTTTGTGTTTTTTAAATTTTTGTAATACGTTAAACTAAATAATAATAATAGTAATAATAATAATAATAAACATTTAATTCTATAAAACTAAATACATAAAATGTAATTATGTATCCATACCAACATACTTTACAATAGTTAAAATTATTTTACAAGCGATAACTAGCCAATGTTTTATCTCGACTATTAGTATTTATTTTTAAAAGTTGGTTATTCAGTAAATAATTATTTTGGGACTCTAACTTGATTGTTCTACAAAAAATATTCAATAAATATATTAATTTTATGTGAATTTTAATTAATAGGTCTATTGATAAACATGAAATTATGTTATATTTATTATTGGACTCAATAAAATGATCCAAACAAATTTATTTATTTAGCTAACATATATTTTAAACTTAACGTATGAAAAATATCTTCTCTTTCTTATATGATCCTGTTCAACAATGAATTTAAGTTAAGATGGAAATGAGCAATCTTTTTAAACATGAGACGCCTCGGCTTCATGTTGAGAATCCCCAGGTGGAGCTTGAACTAAAGACCCCAAAGACAGACTTGAAATGGAATGAAATTAGTTTGACCTTAAATGTCAATTTCATGCATTCCATTTTATGGTGCATAACTGCTAATTTTTCATAAACGTTTTCACAGATGACTCAGAAAAATCGCTTAGAACTTTGGAATAATTATTTTAAAACTCATGATTTTTCATGTTTTTTTCTGTACACGTACAAAATAAATTACTTGGTCTATTTTTATTTTAGATTATAAATAAATAATACATATTTGGTTTTAAACTTATCCCACCATCATTTAATTTCATATCAATATAAAAACTAATTTTATTATTTACATTAATTTAATTACTACCTTCAAAAAAATTAAATGAGAGGTCACTTTTAAACCTTTTTTGGATTTCAACAATTTCACCTTAAGATATCTAAAACAATATGAAATTTTGTCTATTAAGATTTATAAACTGTAATACCTATCAGAGGTTTTTTAAAACACAGTTCATATTTAATATTTTAACTCTAATTTTAAAGCAGGTTTTCAAATAACAAGTAGGTAAATACTAAAATATAGACAAGCCAAGCACGTGCTATTAATGTGTTTTGTTTAAATTAATTTAATTTAAATGAAAATATTACCTATTTATTTATAAGGAATGTTCTCATTTTTATATTGAACTATTTCAATATTTATTTTTAAGTAAGATATTTAAAACACACATATCAATTAAATAATTAATTAGTCTGCTAACTTTAAAATTTGTATATGAACCAACTTTTAAAATGTCTATTAAGTTATAAAAATTTAGGTAGGGGAAAATAAAAGTGACATGTTTCGTTGAAATCACATTATGTCCTTTAAAAATTAAAAATGAGATGTAGGCCTACTAATTTATTGTTCTTACCTGTTTTGGTGGTCATGTGGTCTAAAGCGTCACCACCGTAATATACTAGGCTACCAATGACGGGGAGATCGGGGTTTGAATCCCAGTTGTAGGCATGTAAGGAGTTTTCCTCCTAAATGGTTTCCCACATTTCTTCCACGCAAATGTGGGTACACATTCTTTAGAATTAAACCTTTATCATCCCTAACACCTTAGAGTCATAAGTACTGTACAATACATATGCGTGCAACTCGAATGAGTAATAAGAATCGGTGATGAGAATAATACTATTGCTAAGTAGGCTTAGATGTAAATACATCACATTCATCTGCCGGATGAGGATTCACTGCCAGAACAGGTAATTGTTTAACCAAATTGATAAAAAAAATAATTCAAGTACATACTCGATGTCGAAAAAAATGTGACATGCCATGCCCTGCAATTTATTGTTATCCATCCATCTTCCTTTCTTTTTAATATATTGTGTTGTAACGTGTAATGTCACGTGACAGACTGACCTGTTGTTTCTGTCGTGGTTTGCGAAATTTTATCGAGCTGAACGGAAAGGTCAAGTAATTTTAATAGTTCGCTGCCTCGCGATGGTTTTAAGATTCACATCAAGTGTTGTACAACATCATCATAAACTCGTGAAAGGGCAAGAAGCATGCTTACCAGCCGGTCCGGGAGTTTAATCTCTACGTCTACGTTTTCAAGTCATGCAAGAATTGTTATGGGATTGTTTGTAAGGTGTCGAGTAGAGATTAATAAATAATTTATTTCCTAAGGGGTTAGTTAAATCTTGAAATTTAAATTAAAGATCGTAATGAAAGAACACACATTATTTTGTATGTTTTTTTAAAACATGGTGGTCACATTATTAAAGAAATACTAGAGTTAGCTTTAGGCTAAGAAGGTCAGGTTAAGAAGAAATTGTTAAAACTGTACTAGTAACATGTTCCCCTCCCCTCGTTTGCCATTTAATTAATCTCACACAGAAACACTTCACATGAGAATATATTTCATTGATATCTGGCCAACAAAGTTACTATTGGCTGACAAAAATATTTCACAGGTACAGGTTCAACTAACTCCTACCTGCTTTGGTGGCCGCATGGTCTAAGGCTTCACTCTCGCAATAAACTTGCCTGCCGAAGACCTGAAGATCGGAGTTTAAATTTTGGTTGGGTGTACTGAGGGTGGTTTTTCCTAAATTGGTTTTACACTCCAACGCCAAGGAAATGTAGGTACTTTTCCTTCAAATTCAACCATTCTCATCCATATCTCACTAACGTAATTAACATTGATGCATCAATCCTGAAAGCTAAAAATAAACAACTAACTCTGCTTACCCTGGCAACAATCCACGCCACATTACTACTCATTCTCTCTAGAGCTCTTATTTTTCAGGTATCAACGAAATCACTATAAATTCTATTGTGAGATATGTAGAGAATAGTTTATGTATGATTGGTCAAGCGTAAAGAAAGGGGGTGCGGGTAGGAGGGGTGGAGAACACTCACATCACTGGTATAGTTGTAAAAATCTTTACGTAGCAGTGTAGTGGCTTCGAATTTTTGCAGAGTAACTAAAGTTAGTTTAAACTGCATCTCTACATTTCTCTCATCACTCATCTGAACAGTCATTGGCCAATTATCAGCAAAAATACCCACCTGTATGAGGAGTGTAGACCAGAACCTATGCTTAATTGGTCAAATGGGAGGGAGCGATTGGGGGAGAACATTTTAAAGGTACAGCTTTAACGATCTCTAATCACCCTGGCAACACTCCACGCAACTTCACAGAATTATGCAAGCTATACAAAATAATTAATACTGTGGGTAGGATTTAACGTGCAATATAAAACCCAACTAATTTAATACAATATGACTTAAGAACCGACTTAATTATTTTCATCCATTTAAAACTGAAAAAGAGGAAATTAAATTTAACCAATTATATTTTTTCGAGCCTAATCGGGAATTGAGCACAGGCTCCTTAACTCAAATGCTCTGACAACTGAACTAAGATTTTGACACACACCTATTTTAAAAATAACACATTTAAGTTAGAACACAACAGCTTTTAAAGATTCTTATAAAAAGCGTGTATAAAAGGGTATTATTTTACATTTAACAATGTAGGAAAGTTCGCCTGGATTGCTAGGCAATCCTGCGTAACTAGCCTGTGCTTTATATGGCCTAAGCTCAGACACTATGGGTTTAGACTAATATTGTAATGTTCTGGGTTAGCTGATGTCATAATTTAAATAACAACATCTACTTTTTAAAGAAAACAACCAATCTGTTTAATATCTGTGAATTTCTGTACGTATTTACAATGTTTCAATAAACAATACGATATAAATGATAAAACATACTACTTTAAGTTCTAGTGCCATGACATTCAATATGGGATTTGATAAGTAGAAGAGATTTTCCCCCCAATGACATAAGTGTTTTTTAAACTATTTACAGATAAATGCGTTTTAAGTTCATCCTTATAATTTTGTTTTTTAAAAATAGATAAATTATGCTATTGATATTTGATGATGGTTAAGAACAAAAGTACAAATAAAATTATGACGAGTACTTTTTTGTATGGATAAGATGAGTTTGTAACTAGGCCTACACTCTTTAACTTAAAATGTAGATTAAATAAATTTAAAGTAGTAAAAGAAGAATACAGTTTAAGTTTTATATATTAATCAATATTATAAAATATAATATAACTAGGCTATACACAAAAGTGCTCCAAAAACTTACAAAAATTTACTTAGTAGTTCAGATAATAAATTGAAATTAATAATTTTATTAGTTTATTATTGAGTAATATTTTGTTGCTATAAATATATTATATCAATAGTATTCCAACACGGAAATTTTATTTTACTTCAACGTAAAGTGAATTTACATATAATTTCGCAATGAACACAATATAACATTTTTGGATTATATTAACTAGCAAATTAGTACTAAATGCTGACTTAGGGCCCTTGGCTCTGTCGAGTACAAATCTAAAACCTATTTTGTGGGATGGAGGTTGGGAGGGTGAAAGGCGTGGCGTGGCTTCACAACCGACCAAAATATCCTTCCGCGCCAATAAAAAGAGATGGATCACGGAAACCATAGATGGCGCTAGCTACCGGACAGGTCTTGTGGAAAAATCATATCGTACGTTTGGAAATATCAGTTTTCTAGAGAACGAGTGAAATTTTTTTGTTAATATTTTCAAAACCCCTTCTAAGATAATGTATCGATGTTAATTAATTGTCAAATTTTCTTATTTTTTGTTATGAAGCCGGCTTTTTTTTATTGAAAAATGTCAATTTTATCTAGATTTGATCACTGTTAAAATTTTAGAGGAGGTGTGTATTTAAAAAGTATAAAATAATCAACATGCTTATATTTTTGAAAAAACCATTTCCGAAAAGAAAATTTCAAAACAATAAAAATTCTTGAAGATAACTGTTTGTTCCCATGGCTCTGCCATGGCCAATCACCTTAATGCTCTCCTTGTCTACAAAAATGCACGTTCGAAACTACCTAAGTTTGTTGTTCTAGTTGGACATCATTATAATCAAGAGTAGTAAAAACAGCCTTAAGGTTTCAGGTGCTAGTAGTCCAGGAATAAATATAAATACACCACATTTTGAATTAGGTTGTACATATTTTTGTAGGAATAAAAGAAAATATCATAATTTTAATTTTGTTTTGTAGGACTACATAACATTTGAAATATTCCCTCATTTCAAAATTAAGTTTTTCTATTAAAAATTCTTCGTGGAAGAGTGAAAATTATATCACACTACAAACACAGTTTTTGAATAAAAATATTAAATTGGGGTATGTAAACACAATTCTCCTTTAGCAGAAACATGTAAGACCTACGTCTATAAGAATTATTGTAATAAATAAGTAAAAAACATAGGTTTGTAATGTGAGATTACACTACTTTAATCATTAAAATATTTTGTCATTAATAGAAACTAAAATAATTAAAAGTTTTTAGTCTTTAACAAGTGATATTTGTAAATTAATAAATTCGCTAAAATACTAAACTGATAAATTATGTAATTAGTGGCGTTTTGAGGTGCGTCAACACAAGATCGTTATATGCGCCTTAATATGAAACTGATAATATTTTGCATTGCCTCTTTTTAAATTTCAAAACTCCTAGGTATAACCATAAATTTAAGAAGGGGTATTGCTCATTGTAGTTGCGCAGTAGCTCAGGAATAAGGCCATATTTGGAAACAGATAATTACGGGCAAGTAGTCAAACGTTTCCGACAGCAGAATGAGGGCTATGGCCTCGAATTGTCAAATGGTATTAAATAGAAAGGAAAGGATTACACCATGAGGTAAACCGCTATCCATCACACAGGCCGGTTTATTTTACGTGTGTTGAAGCAACTTAAAGTCATATTGATAGCAATTTATTAAATTTGTTACCTATAATGTTAACTTTTCCCCCTAAATGAAAACAATAACCAAATAAAAATACATTTTAGTGATTTAATTCAAAAATATTATTATTAAAAATATAAATCACCTAATTATTTGTCTCTAAACAGCTGACATTTACACTTCAAAGTTGATCTCATACGTGGAAGCCAAAATAACAGCATTTTCGTTGGTCGAATGGTCTAAGCCGTAGGGGTCGGCAACTGATCGATCTCGTGGCAGTTTTATCGAGTATGGAAACTATATAGTCATTAAAAGTCGATCTTTGAGTCGTATAAACTTGCAAATATATCAAGTACTTAGAAATAATATTAAAGTTTGACCAAAATAACCTTGATCGGTCATAATCAATTATGCAAAAACTAATTAGTTTATTATAAAACTAGTATATATATTTTAACTAAAAAAAGTGAATAAATAAATATTTGAGAAGCCTGATTTTAAGATGTTATAGACAAAAATAAGTAGTGTGTAGAAACGATGGGTGATCGTGGGACGTATGATATGTTAATAAGTCGATCGGGGTCGATAAAGTTTGCAGACCCTGGTTTACGGTATCTATTTCTCTTTCAATTGACTGAACTATCGATTACGAGGAGATATGTGTTCGAATCCAGTTCGGGTTTACTGAGTGGTTTCCCCTACATTTTTTGTCACTTTTACTCTCCGAAAATTCTAGCACATTGTCTCCAAATTCAACCTTCTCGCCCTTACTCCATTAGCGTAAATATGAGTAGGCAGGCCTATATACCAAACTTTTGTGGGTCGCGATTAGAAAATAAATGACTGTAAAATATATCAAATTAAATAAAATATTTTAAAAGTGCTAGTTGCGATATTACTTTTGAACACCAGTTATTTCTGTATCCCGGATCTCCCAGGATTCATTCCCCACGTTCCAACCAAGCTACGGTCCATGGGATTCAGAACTGTCACTCAGAAAGGCTCGCGTTGATTTATCTCCCTCGGTCTGTGGTCCACTGCGTTACCCCCTCATCTCCTCTTCCTCGACATTTTTACTGCCCACTTTGACGGCGGTTCACCAGACCCACCTGCTCTTAAGTCTTTCATCATCGCCGACCGTGTATGGACATTCTACATACCTCAGGAGGGAATACTCGCGATAAAGCCACATATGGCCCGAACATTGGGTACTTTTATCACATCTAACAAACCGTTAGGACTGTCCGCATATTAACACTGATGAGGTTGGAATTAGGACTGAATAAGTTTAAAGGATATGTACCTGTATTTGCGTGAGGAAAAAATTAAGGGAATTAAATCTCGGTACACCGGGCTGGGATTCGATCCCCAACCTCCACGTCACTAGCAAACTAAATTTTATGATCTTGATATTTAGTTCACCTGGCTACCAGAGCGTGTCTAACGGTTGAATTTAACTTAATTTTTGAGGTAGTTTATATTAAGAATAACTTTTTTTTAATAGCTCTAAAAGCAATCAATGCATCAGTTTAAACATATTTTAATACTTGTTTACTGGCTTCGGTAGTCGACTGGTCTAAGGCGTCACTATCGCGATAGACTAGACTAACGATGACAGTGAGATCAAGGTTAGAATCCCAGTCGGGTGTACTGAGGATTGTTTTTACTTAATGGCTTTCTACCTCCACGCAAAGACGTGTACACTTCTTCTAAAATTCAACCTTCCTCATCCCTAACACATTACCGTAATTAGTACATATGCGTATAACCTGAACTGGTAGTAAGATGCGGTGCTAATTTTTTCATTCTTACTAAGCATAAAATTAGTTAAAATCCAGATACTTGAACACTTTTAATTAATTTATATCTGAAAACCCGCCTCGGTGGCGTAATTAGCTAACGCGCTAGTTTAATGTTGGGCTATACTGCCGAGGACGGGGAGATCAAGGTTCGAATCTTGCTCAGGTGAATTGGGGTGGTTTTTTCTAAATGGTTTTCCACTCTCCTCCACGCAAATGTAGGTTCACTTCCTCTACATTCAAGCTCCACAATTCCTAACCCATTATCGTACTTTATACTTAAGCTTATAACCCGAATCGGTAGTAAGACGCAGGGCTAAGTATTATTATTATTATTATAATATCTAAAATTGGTAGACAAAGTTATTTCTTAGCTCATATAATAATCTGTTCAACCTTAATACAATACATGAGAATGGAGGTGACTATATATAGATTTAGAATAAACATTTAATGATTCACATATTTTATGTTAATGTGTAAAGACACCAATACAACAATTTCCGCTTCTCACCAGAGTGGCTGAAAAATTTGTTGACCACTAAGTTTAGACCAAATAATATAGAGACATATGTAATTAAGGTGGTATAGGCCTACTCCAGGTCTATCTATGAAAAAACTTTCAAACCCCAGTAGGGTCTAACGTAGTTAATTTTACTTGTGCATTGGTTCATCCTATTTCATAAATAGTAGCTCCTACAGTCTTTATCTCTGATCTTGGATGTTAAGTTTTTGGGTGTTTTAGCTAACATGATTCATAGGTCAGTTAACAAAATAACTTTGCATTTAGAAAGTCTTCTTTAAATAATAAAATATAGTAATCAAACACACAGGCTCATATCAATTTAAATATTAAATTATAAACTATAGATTTCCTGATAAAAACTGTAAATAACGAATTACCTATTTATCATTGTTATGGGTAAATACAGTGTCGTGTCGTTGAATATTGCTAGAATACACAGATCCGGTTAAAACTGTACCTTTGAGATGTTCTGCCCCACTCAGTCCCCATTTGACCAATACTACATAAGTGATGCTTTACATACATCTTATGTAATGTGTTTTTAATTGATTCCTGGACAATGAGTGCTTTACTGAGTGATGAGAACAATTCACAGGAACAGTTTGAACAAACATGGCTTACCCAGGCAACATTACACGCTACACCATTGTTAAATACTTAGGATTGATTTATTATCTTGCACTTTTTATAAGCTAAAATCGTGACGGAACACATGTTGATATGATAAGTTATTACTTTAATATAATTTACTTTTATATTAACACATTTCCCAAGTTGAAGTTTAAACATAAATGGTTCTGTGACGAGTGAGCTTATAAGTCACCAATTTTACAAGATCTACTAAATAACAATCTAACCAAAAGTAATAACATTAGAAGTAGTGTAATTATATATAAATAAGACAATTAAAGTACCCTTTGCCATTTATACATACATGCCCACCTAATAACGCCGTTCCCTTACGGAGTAGCAAAGAAAGTGTGGATATAACTAAAAACAACTTAGCTCCGTACTTAATAAATTCTCATTGACTTTCTCCACACTTCCCTATATTTGCATATTCCCTTCGCTTCAACAAAATTCATACACCGAGCTCTTTTATTCTTAAAACTCTTAATGTTTCTCTTTTTCACATATTCGTCTACAACATGTCCTACCCCTTCCTTTTATCCACACACTCTTCCATCATACACTGTATTTTCTTCATCACTAGATTCACTCTCATACTCTAAATATGCCCAAACCAATGTAAGAGTCTTCTTTCACATTGACTCATTGGATTCCCTTTAAAACCGCACTCCTTCATCATAAATTAATTTATTCTACCTTAAATACAATGTATGAGCATGGAAGTGACTATATTAATTTTGATTAAATATCAGCATGCAAACAATAAAATAACTGTTCCTGCAAGGAAAAACACCTGCATAAATGTACAGAAGGGCCTACATTATTTTATACCTCTTCCGTTGGGATCAAACTCTGCTTTAAGAGGACGTCTCCCCCCGTGGATAACACAACTCCACAACAACAACCAGACGTCATAATGTGGCGTAGTTTTATGTATTTTACATACAAAAATATTAAATTGGGACCAGTGAAACTGTTTACCCATATTTTGAAAATTATAACAAAATTAAAATTAGTTATCTTAAAATGTAAAAAAATAAATTATTAAAGTAATCCTAAATCTCACTGTGGTCAAATAAAAAATTCATAACAATATAAGTTTTCTGGTTCGGATATAATCTTGTATATAGTATATCGTTTAATCGGCTGTGAGACGGGATCTTCTTAAGTCTGCCGTTTTTTAAACAAAATCTCCAGGGTCCAAATTATGTTCTTAGGTTACCTCATAGATACTTCTAATAAGTTGCTGAAGAGGGTAGTGGGAGGAGAGGGGAAGAAAAACGTGGGAAAGGTGGGGAGGATCAAGGATCAGGAGATATTTTCCCTTTATTTTTCTTCCCTTAGATTCTACACCCTCTAGAATATATACATGTTCAGAACCATATTTTTTTGGTGGAGTTTTACCAGGTTATGCAGAGCTAGTTTAAAGTGTCAATGTGAAATTCTCTAATCACTTAGTAGAACACTTATTTGCCAGGTGACAGCAGAAATATATTTCTCATGTCAATAATGTAAAAAAGAGACTAGGTATGATTGGTCAAATGGGGACAGAGTGGGGGAGAATAGATTATAGCTACAGTTTTAAAATCCTCCGTTTACCCTTGTAGCACTCGACGCCACTGAAAGTTTTGTATAGTGTATAAAACGCGTCTTTGTCCACTAGACAATGAACAGAGAATCATTGAGAACTATAGTTAGAGGAAGACGTTATTTATTAGTAACAAAGAAAAATATGAAATATAAAAAGGGAAGCTCCCTAATCAATGTTTTACATTTAATTACTGTTTTATACAAGTAAATATTTCAACATCATTTTAAAAAGATGTAACTAAACTAAGGAAATGTTTAGGATTTTTTTATATATATAATGGATCCAATCGTAAGCATGATGAATTATAAAAAATAACTTGACATTCAATGAATTAAACATTTCCTTTTTGTATGAACATTAATTTTCTAAAGAAACTAATACAAAAAACCAACTTCATGAAATCATTTTTGAAATATTACCTCTCATTCTTCTATACGTTCTTTGCTAGGAGTCTTTGAAGTAATTTTTTCAAGCGGTCACTAAAGATGTACACTTTATTATATGAATCTTTGCCCAGCACCCGTGAGTACCTAGCCCCGAAAATAAACTCCCGCTCGTTGTGGGACCGGTACCAACTCGGCCCCTACCTGTCACAGATGACAGCCAGTGACTGACATCTCACCGCCTCTCTCGCTCCTCATCTCAAACACGTTCGGAACCGTCACAAAACGGCTCTCATTGTTGAACTGGAAACGGTTTCTTCTTGTGGCTGGAAAACTTCCTTTCAGGATCTCAGGCACTCTTTGCATTCCTAAAAAGAGACCAACAAGGCAGAAAGGAAGGAGAGGAAAAAAAATGGTTGTGGGCCAATAAAACAGAAAAAGCCGGAACAAATAAAAAATAGTTTTGTAGTTTTGTCTTTCTTCTTGCTTCCTCTCAAGTAAATTATTTCAAGGGAGGCTGGTAAAAAATAAGTTTTGTTTTACAATTTATGAAACTGAGAGTTCGAACAACTATTCTGACACAGACAATTTCACATTTGGCATTATTTTATATGTTCTAGTAGATACAAGTTTGAGTGATCGTTAGCGTTCTTGCCGATGATCTGATGGGCTGAGATTCACTATCCAGCTTGATGTGTTCGATTTGATCGTTTACACATTTTATTAAATATTAATTTAAATTATATTATATTTAAGTTTTTTGTAGTGTTAATTATTTCTAGTAAAAACTGTATTAATACTTATCAACATTTATTAATTAATTTCATTATTACGTTCAAATATAACATTTAGTATTTTTTTAAATAGATGTACAGTACAGTTCTATTAAAATGTGACGCACCTTACAAGCAAATTTACTGTAATTCATTTATTTTTTAAAGATGTAAAATAACATTTGATAAAAATGCACTTCTGGACAAATTAACCTTACAATTATTAAAACAAAAATTAAATAATTGATAGTACATTAAATTTGGCTTACGTATCTAAGTACGTAAATAAATCAAAATTATTGTTTATATGGGTCAAAATTAAATATGATGTTCATTAGTATGGTTGATTAATAATTATTTCACAAAGAGTTAATTAATTTATTTGTATTTGGGAGGATTAGATAAATATTATATATTTATTCATTGAAATTGATAGGTCATTAAAAATTGAAAGATAATTTTTCTATTAAGTTCAATTAGAAATTAAAAAAAAACTACATTCAAGGTATTACAAAGCAGAGCTTGCCTTGAAATTTATATTTCTACCACCTTTAAAAAATATGAATGCATTTGGTAAAAAAATAGGTTTGGTAAGCCTTGGAAAATCTTTTGTGAACGGGTGAGCATTATTATTTTAAATTGAAATGAGTTTTAGTGACGAATTTAGCGAAACCAATTCGGAGAAACTTATACTTTGAACAGATTTATTTGTTGGCTTGATTGGATTAGGTTAAAGTTCATATTTTGTTTACCAAATAAAAAAAAGAAATAAAAAAATAATTTGCTTAGTAAATATAGCTTAAACAGATATAAAAATCTAAACTTTTTTTAAAAAAATTTAATTTTGTTAGTAAGCTCCAAAAATTAGCTTCTCGTAAATGTTATTTTGTTATTAAATAAGTGTGTATTATGTATACATAATAATTTGAGAAATAGTTAATTACATTCTTGTTGTGCTGCTAAAAAAATAATAATAGCAAAAACATAATAACAAATTTGTCCCTTTTACTACGTTTTTAAAATCCTATTTTATTTAGCTATTATAAACAAAAAGTCATCATTCATAACAAATGGTGTTTTATACAACTTAAAAAACTGACTGTAACAATTTCGAGTATTTATGGAATGTAAATAAAGCATAGGATTTTCTGGCGTTTTCCTAATATATATCCACTGAGAAGTTCCAATTTTTTGTGAAACATTTGGGGGAGTTTTACTACACACCTTTAGTTTTATGTTAAACATTTTCTAGTTTGTGAACCTATTTTCTAAATTTCAAGGTTAAACTATTTTTCATTAATATGATATATATAAGACTTTGTCAGTGTGTTGCATTTAGATGTAAACTAGATGGCAAGAAGATAGTTAATAAATGACCTTGGCTTTTTTTTTCGTTAAGAATTGAATCTTATTGTAATAATAATAATAATAATAATATTTAGCACCGCGTCTTACTACCCGTTCGGGTTATACGCTTAAGTACTAATTACGCTAATGGATTAGGAATTGGGAGGGTTGAGTTAGAGGAAGTGAACCCGCATTTGCGTGGAGGGAGAGTGGAAAACCATTTATGAAAAACCACCCCCAGTTCACCCGACCGAGATTCGAACCTCGATCTCCCCGTCCTCGCGGTCGAGCTTAACACAATCTTATTGTACCGTGAGAAAACGGCTGGATGTTGTTGCACATGACCTTAGAAGATGATTCTTTCCTCCTTCCTTCTAAGAACATGAGATACACGCGATGTAGATCGCATGCACATAGTGCTTTGTAAAAATACTTTTTCATTATTAATGATTGAAAAAACAAGGGAATCCAAGGCATTTTAGCCAAGAGCATTAATTTTATTTTCCTTCTTTAATCAATTATATTTGCTTATTGTAGGTGTGAAATGACTGGGGTTTTAAATTAATAAATTGAATTTATTATTTAGATTAAAGCTTTGCTTTGATATTCTTCTAACTTCTGAAGTAGACTGGGACACTTAATAAATCCTTTGTATGAAGAGAGGAACATAGTTTGTACACTGATGTCAAATTAATTTAGCACGATTCCGTGTTTGACTATGACACTAAATAATCTTAAGTAACGTAACTAAGATTAAAAAACCCTTATGAATATAAACTTTCTTACCATTCTTATTATATAATATATAGGCCAATTTTAAAAATTTAATTTAATCAACTAATTTGTCTATTATAGATTGCAAGATAAAAAAGTGATAAATGATAAATTATAAAATAGGATCCAATTACGAACATTATTAATATGTCTATTAGCAGATAATCAAAATATTTATATCATGTTTCATTGTAATGTAGGTTTGGGTAGCTTTAAAACATTTTTTTTTTCCCCTTAAGCTATTCGTTTTCATATGCTCGCTTTGTCAAAAAGCTTTCAAACTATATTATATTTATTCTATATTATCAATGTAAAAAAAAACTGGAAATATATTTTTAAATCTAGATGTGCCGTTTCAACTGTCTTTTTCCACTGCTTTTTACTATCTATCTGGGCTATTTGTACTTTAATTACGCTAGTTGCTTAAGGATGACGAATGTAAGATTTAGAGGGGATGTATTTGCATTTGCGTGAAAGGAGGAAGGGGGGGGGGGCGAAAAATAATCTAGATAAAACAGCTCTAGAATATCCAGCCGGGATTCAGGACCCTGTCTTCCTGTCAATGGCAGACCGGACTAGATGTCACATCTAGTCCTATGAGCGCCATTTAAAATACTTAACGTAAATTTGATTTTTACATTTTTAAATGAGGATTTAAATACAGTGATTATAATTTAACTTACCTATTAATTTTTTGAACAAAAGGTATAACTTAAAATACAACTTGCACAAATATAAACGCGTATGATCCATTATATTACTGAAATAATAAATAATATCACTATTTGAACATCTTAATTTATTAACATTCAACTTTGGTGCTATAGATAGATAGAGAGATTGGAGCGAAGGGGTGAGCTATCGATGCCAGCGTCTCCAAGCGGCCGAATTGCCAAATAAGTAGTGTTGTACACCCATTCATCCAGTTATATATGTATTCGAGGTATGCATAGTCCAATGGTTATTTGGGGAAAGGGGATGCACATATTCTTCCCCCTCTACAGTGTCGTTATAATCCCCTATGGATGACGTGAAAATATAGGAAAATGTATAGCTATCCCTGTGTAAAAGTATTTCATCTTAAAAAAATCTGATTTTAGTTAGTATTGATTTGAACGATTTTACAATAAATTTTAAATCCCAATAGAGCACTTTTATTTTAAATGCGTCTTATATAAGAGGTTTCCTTGAATCATTACGACTCTATTCGGTGGTCATGTGGTCTAAGGCATCACTGTTGCAGTAGACTAGACTGCTGATGACGGGAAGATCAATGTTCGAATCTCAGTCGGGTGTACTGAGGTTTTCTAAAAATGGTTTTCCACTCTCCCTCCACGCAAGTTCGGGTACATTTCCTATAAATATAACCTTGGTAATCCCTAAAACCATTAGCGTAATTAGTACATAGGCGTATAATCCCAACGGGTAGTAAAACGCAGTGCTAAATAGCTCACTATGCCTTCGGGCATAGCAAGTGTGCCGAGAAATAGGTGCGGCAGAATGGAGCGCGAGTAATTTAAATGTTTTTATAGCATTAATTTTTTTTGGCCAAAATAAAAAAAATATCTATCCAATAGCAATAAAGAGTTTAGTTTCCTGCAAATTCTAATATCAACAGATCTCGAATATCTGTCAAGGGTGTCCTGGAATTTTGTCAAATTTTTTTCTTTATTTAAAAGGTTTTTACAAAATTCCGGGACATTCTTGACAAATATTCAAGATCTGTTGATATTAACATGTGCAGAAAACTAAACTCTATATTGTTACTGGAGAAATATTTGATTAATTTTTGTCAAAAAATTTCTATTCTATTAAAACTGTAAAAATACATGCGATCCCTTCTGCCGCACCTTAAGGGTGTATAAAAGTGTGCTGCCCAGTTTAAAAACTGACAAACTGAAACACTGACATAGAAAAGTAGAGTGGTTCACCATTCATGGCTCTTGAATGTTCATAAACTGTAGAAATGTGTTTAGAATCCCGCCTACCTGCACACACATAAAAACAATTATTGATAAACATGAACTACCATTTAGATAATATTTCACATTAATACCACAATTTAATACAAACCTTTACAGGATGGATGGAACCTCTTGGAATAGAAAAAATATATGCCTTTAATAAGATTAAATACATTTAGGATTGATTGTAAAAATTGTAGCGATGATTCGTTTTAGTTTTTATATACATATTGTCATAAGCTCTAAGAACATTTCCCAATGTTCAACCACAGAGGGGGGTAGCCCTTCCTCCATCGCATATCAGATTGGTTAAAATTTTAATAATAATAACATTTATTACAGTTTTATTCCTTTAATATGTGATAATACTAAACACGTGATGGCATAAACTAACAATATACTAAAATGCTATCGATATTTACAACAAAAATATGTTTGTATTACCTAAAAGGTTCTCCAAAGGTCTCTTTGTAAGAAAATCAAGGTATAGTTAAGACTGTATTTTTGATAAGAACTCAGGTACAAATGGAAATTCTTTGTAATGTGAGAATAACTTATACATGATTGGTCAAATGGGGAGCTGGTAGATGAGAAAACATGTCAAAGGTATAATAATTCTAATAAGCTCTGCTTACCCTTGTAGCATTCCACGCCACGCCACTGATACAGCCATTTCCTCCCCTACTGCACGTCAATTTACGGTATAAGTCCCTGGTAACACCTGCATTTAGGTCACGTCTCCTCAATGCATGCTGATTCCGAACCCTAGGTTCGCTCTCGCATAACTGCACAGAGAATATATTTTATATTTTTATCACAAAGTTTTACACCTGTTGAGGCTATACGCATGTATGATACTTACTCTAATGGGGTAAGGATGAGGAAGGAAGCAGTTTAGAGGTGATATATCCTCATTTGTGTAGAAAAAGAATGGTAAAACATTTAGAAAAACATCACCCTATATAGACAAGACTAAGATTCGAACACCGATATCCCCATCATCAGCATGCCAGTCCTACTGAAGTGGGTTGAGAATATTATTATCGATAAACCCTATGGTGCAATCTACAATACTTTCTTTAGACGGGTAGATGCAGCTATTTAAAGTTTGCCTCCCTCAACTTTAGCACTTAAGGTAAGGGGATGAAGGGACCGCGAGAAAAGGTAAGTGCTTCTATAGTTTTTATGACAAAATTTTTTTGGTCAAAATAAATCAATAAATCACTGCCATACAAATCATAGAGTTGGGGTAGTTGATTATTTTATAACCTATATACACTCGTATTTTTAATATAGCAAAATAATGCCGGGATAATTTATTTTAAATTATAAATTCAAATTAATATTTGCAATTTTTTTTATCGTATGGCACATACAAATGGGAGAGACATAACAGCCAGTATGATTGCCGAACGAGTAGATTATAAGCTGTTCTGTTGGTACAGAACGTTGCCATGGGTACACCATAGGAAGTTATCTACACGTCATACCCGCAATGAGATGATGTGATGATAGTAAATATGAAGTTATAGAGCTGGTATGAGTTTTAACTTAACTTAAGCCTAATTATCCAAACCTCGGTGATCGTAGGGATCATTCCCCGCAAGGAAAAATATCCAACGTACTAGCTGGGAATCGAACCCGGGAACCCTAAATTGATAGCCAGGTGCTCTGACCACTACATCATGGGGCCTGCTAGTTGTGAATTAAAACATACATAAGTTTATAATATGTTTTCATCTAAGCTTAAGAAATATTTTGTTAGTGGGAATCGAGAGGGTGGGAGTTGGGGGAAAGATAAAAAACTTTATGTTTTGAAGTCTATATAAATTTTAAATTTAATATTTTCCCTTAATGTATTAATTTTATTTTTATTAAAATGAAACCTCAGTAAAAGTCTTTTGAGCTCATTATTCTTTTCTTAGAAGTAGACATAATAATATCCCTTAAGATTTACAACCCTTATGAGTTTTCTTTTTACATTTCTTAAGTATTTATAATTTTTTTTAAATGTTTTTAATTCTAGTTTAAAAAATCTATAATGTTCTATGTTCTTCAAAATTAAAGCATTTATCTCTTCTTCGCCCCTTCATAAATCATGCGATTGTAAATGAGTGAAACATGAGAAGTTCGTGTCCGAGGCACAAGCCGGCATTTAAGGGAGATTTTTTTTTCTGTAGAAAATGATGGGGTTGGAAGGTTTTAAATCTTCTACCCTGGAAGAAAATCATTATAGTTTTCTAGGAAGGGGATGCCAGGGCCTAGGGTGCGGCTTAGAAGTTAGTTTGCTTGAAGGATATGTACAAATTTATGCATAAATAGAACAAGTTCCAACAAAATATATATATATCATTGAAAGTGAAACTATAAACTAGAAGACTAAATGGTTTCGTGGAAGACAATAATAATAATAATAATAATAATAATAATAATAATAATACAGTAATAAAAATGTTATGAGTTTCATTAAAAATACATAATATTGATTGGTTTGGATTAGTGCCATTGAGTTCGACTACATTTCTAGTAGAGATCTAGGTTAAATCCTAGCTGGATGTATTAGGCGTGACTTTCCACAGTGGTTTGCCATCCTCTATACAGGCGGATTTTCGCTCATTTACTTAATTAATCTTATAAATCTAGTGGTCAACGATCAAAGTATGTCATCTACTAACTTATCTGCCAATAATACGTGAAGTGATACAAAATAATAATACAAAATAGGATCACTGCTTTAATTAATTTAAGCGAACCATAAATTCTTAAAAAAATTATTATTTTAGTTTTAATTGTAATGTTTAACGTGAACTTATGAACCACAGGATAAAATCAGGATACGATCTACATATTAAATTAACCTAAAAGGGAACACCCAGCTCTAGTGCCAGAAATTGTGATCTCTGAGCTAGGATCGAACTCTCCTTTTCTAGTCCTAAATTTAAGGTTTCTAACCACTCGATCACTGAGATGGTTCAATCATTAGCTAGGAAATCTTGCCCCTTGTTCCGTTCATACAAGCAGTGTAGCGGTACTGGGGTTGTGATCCTAGACTTGCCTCACAGGGGTTGGAGGAAGAGAACCATTATTTCGGTAGGGAATGGTCCGCGACTGTCCTGGCCCACCCTGATTGAGTACGGTCCGTTAAGAGGCGTGGTCCACACTCGACCTTCGCATCGTGGGCCACTGACTAGGAACCTCCTTGATGCTAAAAGGGTCGCTTTTCACAAGGGTTTGGCTTCTTACTAGAACAACCCTTTAACTCCACATCACATGAAGCTATGAAAATCGAGACCAACATTCATGAGCAACAAAAAAACCTCTAATTTGAATTTCTTGAAACAAATTTAAATCACCTAATAAATGTCTTACATTAACATTTGGCCTTTTACTGACATTCATAAAAACTCTAAAACATTCAGTGTTCATATGATTATATAACATATTTTTTAGTCAATTTGACAAGTCAGTTGATATTTATGTAGAAGTGAAAGGTAGCAACATATATGCGAGGTTGACGAGTACAAAGCTCTTTTTAAATTAGTTTTTCATGCTCCAGAAAAGTCAAACGTTACCGTGTAGGGACTACAGCAGGTATCGGCCATGTTAGAGAGCATTGAACACCGCCCCAGAACCCAGGTTGGAATGGAGTCCTAGTATCCAAGAGATGTAAAAGCTTAGGAGTTCACTAGAAAGTTGATCTCCGGCGTGAACGTCCGAACATTTACCTGTAACAAACGATCATAATGAACGGTCATATGTGTCACAGACACATGATTTAAAACATTGACCTTTTTTGATTGAAAAAACATTTAATTTCTATAAGATTTTTTATCACTACCTTAAAGGTGAGATGGAATAAAAAGCACGTTGAGTATTTTTCGCAATTTTTATAACAATACATTTTTGGTCCAGATAAATTAAATCTCACTTCCCCATGTCTGTTTAGTTTGATTTTCTACGGATGGTAATTTCAACAGTTCTGAAATATCTGCCATACTCATAGTGGCATTTGGATACACATTTTTAAATAAAGTTAAATTATGCCGTCCAAAATCCGTGATGCCCGTCACAAATATTCAAGAACTGTTGAAATTACCATGTGTGGAAAATCAAACTAAAAGTATCTTATAGACAATATTTTGTTTATTTTTGACAACAAAAATTTTTTTTTTGCAACTAAAGTTGTAAAAGTAGGTCTACTGGTTTTAATTCATCCCACTTTAAGGGTTTTAAGTAATACATATGTTCTTTTTTAAAATAGTGAGTAAACTTAGGGCCAAAGTAGGCTATATTAAATGGAATTTAAATATAGTTTCCAAAGATTGTAGCAATATATTAAAACCAGGTACTCTCCATTTACGCTGAAAGTTAGCAAGCATATATTACTATACCACTATAATTATAGCTATAACAAATATATCATAAACTTTTTTTGTATTCTATTTGATATAACATTTTTTTGGCGTAAAAATAGTAATCGAATTAAATTAACAATTTTTTTTCATTAGTACGCTTAGCACCATATTTAATAACGACTATAAGCAGCAGGATAAGATTTCCTTGACCCCTTCGATATAGGCATATTTGTCTATCGTTAACCCGGAACCTTAGAAATCACAACCACCGGTGAGGGTATGAATAAATAAATATATATATTTTTAATTTGAAGTTTGGGTGTTTCTACCCTCACATATTTAGAACCATGAATGTACTTATAATTTTATGGTCCTCTCTGGGATTTTAAAAGTCATCGCTAACATTTTGTTCAGTTCACCCTTCGTCCGCCTGTTCAATGTAAAACGTCAGTGTGTCAAAGATATATTTGTGAGGGAAATGCCATTCTAAGTCATGTGGCGGCATCATAAAACCAGATTTTTCAAGTTTTAAGGGGTTGTTGGGTCCAAGGCTATAAGGGTGTTCATTGTAAGGATACCACCCTCTGTTTTTTTTAAAGCTCTCCTTTGAAACTATTATAAGCCGATCATATGTGTCCCATTAGGTTTGTCTGAAATGGTTTCCTTTTTAAGATTTCAACCTAATTAGTTTGGGTTGCACTCTGAAATTGAACGAAAAAACGTGAAAGTAGACTTTTTTTTCTGTTGATGTGGAATGTAATCGAGCATTCTGTATGTCCAACTGTATTTGTTTGGGTGTTACTTTTTTTTAAACTTCAGGAATGATTTCGACCAAATTAAGTAACACTAAACATAGACTACACTTTTGCACCTTTTTGTGGGAAAGTATTTAGTAGAAATTATTGAAATAGTCCACATCGGTGGGCACGCAGGTAAATACATCAGTCTCGTTTAGCCAGGTTAGCATTTGACGGAAATATCTTGTCTCGAATCCCAGTCTGCTAAACTGAGTTTTTCTTACTCGTCCCTCCCCAATTAATGGAATATGGATAGCTTGAACTGGTAGTAAAAGATACAATGCACTAAAGTACTATAATATTTCAATTTTATAAAACATTTCTAAAATTTTATACACGCTATCATGATAATATTGTTGATTGGTAGGTTCTTATTCCTTTAAACCTCTCAATACTATTTTATTTAGCTCTACACCAACTAGCAAGATTCTTTTGACATCAAAAGTGGATCCTTGCCCACTTTACGTAAAAAGGCTTAGCGTCAAAGGTAATATTGTCCACTGCCTTTTTTTTAATAAATTGGTGAATTTATCAACACACGACATGCAAACCATCTTAATAACAGATAGGAAATTACTTTTAAAACTAAACACACAGTCTTAGCGTCTAGGAATTTACTAAATAAATCACAGGACGAAGTCATTACTCAAAGTTAATAACTCCTTCGGCATTTTCAAGAATCGAACCAAAGTTATCTAATCATTCTCTCTTGTAATATGGTTTATAAGTTTTATTCAAAATACCTAATTAGCTCATATTATTTACTCATATTTATTTACATGGTTACATGGAGAGCGATATTTTATAAGTAGTTTACAAAAGAGTAGATTTATAAAGTGTTGTTGGCTACACCACCAGTCCAACAATACATATATAGTCCCACTCTAAGCGATCACATATGTGTGAATAATATTTAACATTAAATTTAGGTTCGCCCATTTCTTGAATATGAATAATTGTGAGACAAATGGATGTTTTTAAACTCAGATCTCTATAATACCTAACGCTAGTCTGAATACACAATAATTGTATTTGAGCTTAGGCCTATTGATCGGTTAAAGGATCTGACGTATTCCTAAAGCCGTTACCGAATGTACAGTACGCGAAAATTTTCAGATTATATTGATTAATTCGTTAAAAATCAAATAATAAAAGTGACTGATCAAAAATGTTTGGCCAAATAAAAGATTAAAATTTAAATTAAAGAAATACAGGTAATAAAGTTTTTCAACAAACCCCAATGTTTGAGGTCAATTTTATTATTTTATTTTAAAGGAAAAAAGTATTTAATTCAATTTTATTATTTTATTTTAAAGGAGAGAAGTATTTATAAATGAAATTTATTAAAAAGAAGAAGAATATTCTACTATATTAACCACGAGCGTTATTTGTAAATTTAAAAATGGAAACTACCTATGATAAAGCGCCCTTTAGTAAGAGGTACTCTACACCACTAATAAAACAAACTAAACGTTTTTTGATATAGTGTAGTATGTTGGGAAATGTATAAGTAGTATTAAATCTTAAATAAAATAAGAGTTAAACACAAAGCAATATTTATACAATACATTTGATTTATAATGTATTTACCTACCTTAGTCACGAGCCTAAACTCATACAAATTCAATACACAATAAATAACATTCATTGTTTCAAATATGTTTAAATAATAGCAATAGGGTATAATATTAAGCGTAGGACAATTACTTTCGTTTAAATTTTATAAATATATAAAGCTTTTGTTTGGCAGTGTAATTCACCTAAAATTAATATCCGTATTTTATTCAAAATCACGATTTATATAAATTTTAATTTTACTACACATTTTAGGATTTTCTTTTCAAAATCTATGTTTTTGTTGATGGTAAATAACACAGTTACACTATTTTATTTCAAAATGAAAAAAAATAACACCTATGAATAGTTGCAACGTATAATTTAATTGAAGGAAAAAATGTTGTTTCATAAACAAATATTTGAATACAATATGTTGGCTTGTGTGAATGCGCGTGACGGAACCTGCTGCGTCGAGGTTGGGGCTTTTTATCAAGGTTGATGTCTAATTTTGAACATTTACCCTAACTAAGTTATGTAGCATGATATTATAAAAGAACATTACATTTATTAATTTATTTACAGCCTTAAGTAAAAACAATTTTGATAGTGTAGGCCCTATCAATACTAGTATGTTATTACTTAAGGAAGCACTTCCGACTCATGGCTACTTCACAATTTTATTTTATATCTTCTATAGCCACACACAATTTGGTCTGAGAGTTCGTAAATATCCTTCATAACTATAGTTTATTCTTTAAATTTCAAACTGCTCGGTAGATTTTATGTTAGCACTAAACATCAAAATATACACAAAATTTATAATTGTTACTACTACTGGACACACACACTCACACACACTCACACACACTCACACACACACACACACACACACACACACACACACACACACACACACACACA
>CABFWO010000017.1:42503-92514 GCA_902155825.1 Timema genevievae
ACACACACACACACACACACACACACAATACAAATAAATACATGTATAAAATAGTAACCATCATGTGCAAAGTACATAAAATATATTCCCTCCAAAGGACAAAAAAGACTTCATTTTATCATTTACAAACTAAAATAATATCTTTATACGACAGGCAAGAATTATTCAAATATGAACCTCATAGTAAAAAAAAAAAACTCTTCACACAATGAATTTATCATCAAGTGAATATGAAGAAAGAGAATTCTTCGAGTAAATAATAATTGAAGATGTACCTACTTAATACAAAGTGACAGATATGCTCACATCGTATTAGAAGGAGAAATATTACCGTACCTATTGAATCAAATGATAAATAATATTACAATGTTTTGAACGTGAATTATAGCGCATAAAATACTTTGTAGCGTTTAAGAATACCTGTAATAAATCGTATATGCTGCTATAAACATATGCGATGTTCCCAAATAGTTGACTGGCGACTTCGCACTAGGGAAGAGGTTAATAGTAAAGATTATTACCAAGCCATTGAAACTGTGCAACAGCGTGTTCATATCTTGGTCAGGATAATAAACTTGAGTGGCCCTTACTTTTGAAAATGGAAGAACCTAATTTATGTCTTTTAAAGCCATAATCACTTTAAAAGAAATACAAATACTCAACTTATGCATGGAATCAAAAGAAATAGAGATAATAAACGAGGGAACAACGGCAAGCTAACATGACTTCTCGCCATAATGTTTAGAAATTATGAAAGCACCAGCGCCAATAAAATAAAACAAGTTTGAAAGAATAGAAAACAGTTTTTTGACCATATTATTTAAAACCATCACAATATCTTAGAATATAAGTTTTGTTGTAAGCTTTAATTTACCAATATTACTGTTGGTAAGCCAGGTATCCAATATAATAAACATTTTCAAAAAATATAAGTTAGAGAATGATATACAACCCTACAAAACATATATTCTTTAAATGCGGCTATAACAGTAATTAACAAATATAATAGCTTGGCTATTTAATACTTTCTCAAAAAATGTAGTCACGAATTGTATATATACATAATTGTATTCTTGGAAGATAAAACAGTCATTCTATATTAAAAGTATTTTATTTATATCTAGCTATCTAGAGGCCTAAATAATTATAATAACACTCTAAAGCTGTCTGCACGTTCGATTCTCTCTGTCTGTTTCGAGTAAACTCAAAAAGTACTCATCAGATTGAGATGGGGCTTCTGTTGTACTTCTTAATTTTGAGAAAAAATGACAAGCTACATACCATCACGTTTTCTCATCAGCGAGGAAAGCAATATCGAAAAAACCTACCGTTATACTAATACTTAGCACTGCGTCATACTACCCGTTCGGGTTAAACGCCTAAGTACTAATTACATTAATGGGCTAGGAATTGAGAAGGTTAAATATAGAGAAAGTTAAACTACATTTGCATGGTGGTAGAGTGGAAAAACATTTAGGAAATATCACACCCAGTTCACCCGAACGAGATTCGAACCTAGATCTCTCCGTCCTTGTCAGTATACTTCAACACTAAACTAGCGCGTTAGCTAACTAAACAATCGAGGCGGCTAAAACCGACTGTGTGAGGTTACATTTGCGTTTTAAATCCATAGCAATTCAATTAATATACTAATTTTTAATGTATACATCTTCTTTGTGAGTCTCGTTAGCAAAGAAGGGCTTGGAAATATCAACAAACCTATTATAAATCTCCTTATTAACGATTGTTTTTGATATATGTTTTCAGTCGTTTTATGCATTCAAATTAAAAGGTGAATATTGTCTATTTCACTAACGAAAAAAACACACAAGTAAACTGTCACCTGTCGTTTGATTTTTGATTTACACTCACGGGTTATATTCAAGCGTAGCGCTTAGCTGATAATAAACCATGCATAAAGTACAGTGTACAATTTATGGTTAAAATACAATTATTTATAATTAATTAATGTACTGACTAAAGTCTAATTAAATAATGCATGTGTCTTTTATTGTTCATTGCAACAGTGCCTCCACATTAGATAACATTTTAGTGTGCTTAAGTGTATATCTTAATTGTATATATTTTTTCAGTTATTTTATAATTTTTTAAGTAAATTGTGTTTATTTAGTTTTGTTCCTTTGATAACAAACTAAAACAGTTTCTTTAAATGCTCATTGCACTAATTATCCCACTTAATAGAGCCACTGTTAACGTAATTGCACTCACGCCTTATTTGTTTTTGTTTTTTGATAGTAGAGCTAAACCAGATATTTTTTTGTTCACTGCCGAAATGCCTCCACGTAAGAGAGTCACTGTTAGCGTGCTTGCATTTGTGTCTTAAATTTAGGTATGTTTTCAGTCATTTTATGCTGTCGCTGGTGGATTAGATTTATTTAGTTTGGTTTTTTGGTACTAAATCAACAGCATAATTATTTTTGATGTGATAGGGTGCTTACTATAGAGTTATTTTCAATTTACAACTTTTTTGTTTCTTAGATAGTAAATCTAACAAAACTCTTAAGGCTTGTATGCGCATTCAAATTTTGTGGAGTTTTTATTTTTTCTCGGTAGTATGAACGATAAGAATACTAAATAATTCAATTTTAGAATGTTTGTATGTCTGTTTGTTGCCAGTAAACTCAAAACCTTTCATCGGATCGAGACGGGACCTGTTAGCTTGTAAGCCTTATTTTTCAGGGAATCATGATAAACTTTATACCATCAGGCAACGAGCGAAGTAGTATCGAAAAAACCGGATGCAAGCAGTGAAAATTCGTCGGTGCACGGGTGCGGAAGGGGAGAAGTTGGGGGTTAGTCCGTGTTTATTAGTGAATCTTCATAAGTACAGTACACTGCTCTAAAATATGTTTAATTTTTTTTTTGGCATTTTAGGTGGTCGAATGTGTTGATGTATCGTTTAATGCGAGCGAAGTCACAAGCAAATGCTATTATGAAATAAATATTAAGGGTATTTTAAATTCATTACATAAAGATATCATGCACGCAATAGCATAGCTATATATTTTGTAATTAACTATTTTAAAAAAAGTGAGTTTTTTAATTTATTAAAGTATGAAACATTTCAAACAATATTAATAAATAAAATTTAATATCTTAAACTTGCTTAGTTTTGAAATGTGTTAATTATTTTATTTATTTATTCTTTATCAAAGAGTTTATATAGGTCCCTACTCTACAATTTAATAATTTTAGTAATCTCGCTGGTCTTTAAATATGAGATGCTTAAAACATAATCTGGTTTGTATAAATTGAAAAAAAAAATGGTTTTAACTACATTTGGGAGTTCAATCAAATTGTTAGGTGCTTATTTGACTAATGGAATAAGCCATTCATCTTGTTTGCCCGAAAACAATCATGTTATCCGAAACGAACGTTTGAAACTTTGACACCATATTGTACTTACGTGTAATTTAACGCTTCTAAAGAACAAATGTAATCAAATCTTCATGAAATTAAATACTACTAAACCCCAAGAAATAATTGGGAATCGGTTTAGTGTTCTAATAAAATAATTTAGCAATAAAACCTTTGGATGCTATTTCCTTTAGAACGGTATTCAATACAAAATGTTCAGTGATATATGTATACATTGTTATAAATTATTTATTTAAAAATTATAGCCTTACTTACATCAACTTGTGGAAGGTTAGTTACGTATGGTATTTTTCCCGGCAGCTTTATCAAAAAGAAAGTCCACGCAGGTAAGTTTTAAGCTAGTTTATATTTAAATAATAAAATTATCATCATTATCTTGTTCTTATTCTATATATTAATAAAATAGTTTGTCTGTCATGAGCATTGCACAATATCTACCACAGGCAGAGGCCTTAAATTTTAAAATTAGTAGCCCATGTGCATTGAAATGTACATTTGATGGCCAACATTTTACAATCTTGGTTACATTTTTTAATTAATTAAAAACATGGTCTGCAGCAATAAAATGAAGGATTTTTATGGTTTTATAAGCATAGCAAAGCTTTGCTCGGGGTAACCGAGCAATTTTTTGCCGGGTGTTTCTGCTAGAATCATATAAGCCTATAATTATTCACTTTTAGATAGAATATATATTTTATTTTTATAAATAGAAATTATTAGGTAACTAAGTAAGGTCAACAGTTTTAAGTTAATTTATATCACCAAAAGCTGGACAGATTTTTGTGATTAAATTGAAGGAAAATTCGTATTTCGGACAACAGTGTATCTTGGTGACTTGGCGGTCTAAGGGTTAGTTGTCAGACTTCTGTGCTGGAGGTCCAGGGTTCAACCCTCGGTCCCAGCACAAATCTATCTGATTGCCAAACCCTTCCTTCACCTCTGACAAGACGTGTATTAATCACAACTTGTGAATGTGTGGAATGCCAGGCCTCCACCGTAGTTCGGATCCCGCGTTAAACTGTAGGTCCTCCATTTCATCTCACAATCACCCTACCATTACACATTAGCGTAAGTGCGTATAACCCGAACGGGTAGTAATACGAGGTGCCTCTGCTGCTAATAATAATAATAATAATAATAATAATAATAATAATAATAATAATAATAATAATAATAATAATAATAGGCATATCTTGATTCTAATAATATTTCAACTCTATTGCTTGAGCTCTCTTTCGCTCTCATTATAATACATGTAGGTTTATATATACTACTCATGTATATAGTTAGTATTAAAACGCCAAATAAAATGCATGCAATTATATATATATATATATATATAGGTTGGTTTATTTTATATTATATTTAATGGCAAAGACCGTTCGAAGCTTCCCCATTGGCTTATCCAATATCGAGTTGCTTTCTTATAGGAACAATATTTTATTGAAATACGCCTTTTTATAGAACATACCTACATGGTTACTGAATAAACACATAATTCTGACTTTGATAAAGTACGATCGTCAAATTTGAAGTATCCTAGAACCTCACTTAAAAAATGTAATTATTATTGCGATCACAGATATATAAAACTAACACTACTTTGGACTCGGAAACGACACTAAACAAATTGAGTTACTATATTAGTAAAACTAATCTATATATCAATATCATTATATTTTTTTAAATATCGTTTACTCACTTATCAGAATTATTTATTTCGACAACATTATGACTAATTTTACCTCAGTCCGATATATCGTACTGCCTATTCGGGATGTCGACAGCTGTTAATATATAATTTAAAGTCATTTGGTAAGAAAGGAGCAAACAAATAAAATGTACCTTAATTCGATTGGGGATGGGATTTAAAAACCTCTTACTAAAACAGCTCCCTTAGTTCAGTGTACAAAGTACGAACCATTACTAAACAAGCTTTGCCAAACCAAGTTAGTTATTACGGCTTTGTAGGTCCAGTTTCATAAATATATTCAGGTATTTTCCCAAACAAATTCCAAAGAATAGTTTTTGGTTTTGTGAATAGACTTTTTAACTGAGGTACTTACTGGACCAACTGATTAAATGAGCAAATGATTTATAAACAAATTTCATTCTAGAACGTATAAAAAACCCAGAATTTCAGCCGTTAATTCATTAATGTGAAACGGGAAAAACCCAATTTCACTAATGATTTATTTTCCGGCCATACCAGGAATCGAACCCGAGACTCTAAACTCAGTAGAGAGATATGCTACCGACTGAGATAGGGTGTCGGAAGAATCACGTAAAACAACCGGTTAGGACTACTCGTGTATTTGAACTAAGGATAAAGGTATAATTCAGATGAAATGTACCTGCATTTACGTGGGGGAAGCGTGGTAAACCACTCAAGTAAAAAAACATCCTTAGCACATCTGACATGAGATTCGAGCCCCGATCTCCCCGTCACCAATCACCCGTCACCCGTCCAGTCCAATGCGAGAGTGACGGCTTGGACCAGTCAACCTTTGGAGCTGTTCCAGAGAAGTTAATGGGCCGCCTATATTGTGATGAAGATACGAAGACATGTTTTTAACCACCGTGTTTCAATCAGACAGAGATACAGAAATTCATTTTCTCGGGTCATAAAAAGTTAGCTAGCACAAGTTGTTTTCAATCTTCTCTCCCAAGATATTAGGGTGCCTAGCAGCGTTGTGATATTCTTGGTTCGTTAATCTTTACGATAACTATATTTTCGCGTCCCGGTGCTCCAAGTTTTAAGATGATGGTTGAGCGTCGAGACCAAAAAGGGCGTCGGTTCAGTAAGTCGTACCAACGCGTTTTGTTTGACTTCAATTTTGGTATTCAAGATTAATCTGTTGAGTTTATTTATTTCATTTGAGGTATTTAACTTACAATTGTTTATGAACAGATTTAGTATATCAGCACATGACTTACAAACTAACTTAATTCTATAACAGACACAACACTCAATCCCTGGGAAGCCTTAGTTTTTTGTTCATTTTTTAATTGAACTTAGACCCACTAGCTCAAAAGGCAGACGCTCCACCGACTTCGTGTTGGACATTTGTTGAGTTATTTCAACATCAACAACAATATGTATTGAAATTTACTTTATATATAAGTTTAAACTATAGTTTTATGACCTACATCACTGGTTACATAGACTAAGGTGTCATTCTTGTCTGGTTTAATTTGCTGGTGACAGGGAAGTTTGGGCTTGAATACCGTCTGAGAGCAATGTTTTTCTTTTTCATATAAGGTTTTCCATTCTCTTGACCAAAAATTCGGATAAATTTCCTTTAAAATTTTATCTTCCTCACCACTACTTCATTAGTGTCACTAATGTATACATGTAACCCAAACGGGTACCAAGTAGGATGTTGGCGCAGTCTCCCAAAAAGAAATTCGTATAGTAGTGATGTATTTTAGCTTATGAGTGTTTCACTAAGTGATGAGAACATATCAAAGGTACAGTTTAAGCTAGCGCTGCTTACCTTGACATCAAGCCACGCCTTGCCACTAGAGATGTTATCTATGGGCTAGTGTGCCTGATTAGGACCAGGATCAGATCCGACTATATACACTGAGATCGCTTTTCAAACTTAGTGGTTTTCTTACATTAGAAGCTCTTGTTAGCTACCTATATTATGTATTACTTTTAAAATTATGTCTTACGTGATATATTTAAATCCTTACACCTTATGATAGTTGGAAGGTCATCTAGTTCAGTGGTCTGCAACACTGGGATCTTTAACCCATTTGGGGTCCCGAGTTTTTAAGGGGCCACCGATTTTTTTAATGTATGAATATAAGATACAAAAAAACACCTTTTAGGTGAGTTGCGGCCTTTGTTATCCTGTAATTAAATGATATTATGTGCAATAAAATTAATTTGGTTATAGATATTTGACAGTCTTAGAAATATTTATAGGGTGCCAAAAATTCATCGAAAATGTAAAGTGCAAGAGAAGTCCTCACATAAGGAGGGAAAATGTTTATTTTATTTACATGTTGGCATGGGGTCTTCTAAATAAAATAATACTTCAAAGGGGTTGCACACCCACATAAAGTTTACGCATGACCGGAATTAATGATCTATACGTACCAGATGGACTATAAAATTATTATTGAAAAACTGTCTTTGTCTTATTATATTTAACTGTGCATTATGTGCATGAACTTTTGTTGTTGTGTTTGTCATTTAAAAAGCTTTCCATCACAACTATTACTAGAGAGTACTAGTGAATAGGCAACCGGTCATCACAATCATTTCAAAACGATGCTAAATCACTTACAAAAATTCAAAATAATTTCATCAAATAATAATTACTCCTTGACCTACACCTCAAGAAAATTTCACAAAATAGCGCACATATAGGTAAGACTCATTCGCATTGGTGGAAACGTGTCATGCTTACCTTGTCTGATTAGCCAGTGACAGGAAAGTTGGGGCTCGAATCTCGATCAGGTGTTCTGAGGGTTTTTTTTCTAAATGGCTTATCACATTCTATTCATGCACATGCGAATTCATTTACTCTAAATCCTAGCTTTCATTTATTTAGTGGAGTTAAATGCGGGTAACGTGGGCGGGTGGTGAAACGTGGTTGAAAAAAAAAGGTACTTCTTATTTTAATTCCCTGTGAGACAGGCTGTGACGCCTATTCCCGAAAATATATTGAACTATACAACCATTCTGTGATTTTTAATGACAGCCCCAGATTTCGCCGATACACAAAAGTTTTAGAAGTTTCACGCAACATTAAATAGATTCTCCGGGAGTTCTTGCACTACTATAACTTCCCGACGATTTATTCACTCTGAGAAATTGGGTGGCTTCTTGTTAAAACGAAATAAAAAAACGCACATCTCACCAAGATACGGCTTAGGCAATACGATGAAACCAACTTCGGTGGCCTCATAGTCTAAGGTACTACACTCTCAATAGAATAGTATGCCGATGACGGGGAGATCGTGGTTCGATCCCGGTCGAGTGTACTGAGGGTGGTTTTTCCTAAATGGTTTCCCACTCTCTTTCTCTTCACGCAAATACGGGTAACTTTTTCTTCCTCTAAATTAAGACTTTCTCATTTCTGACCCATTAGAATAATTAGTACATAGCATGTAACCCAAATGGGTAGTAAGACGTGGGGCTGAAAGAAATTACGATGAACTTGAATTCAATTTCTTTTTTTATAAATAAACTCTTCGTAATACATGAATAATTCTAGTACACTATTACAATACTGTAGAGCTTATGAAATGGTAGTTATTTTGGCATAATATGTCGTATATTCTTTGAGAAAAGTGTGCCTACAATAACATCTGGAATATAGGCAAATTATTTACGTCAAGATCCCCTTAGCGGTTATAATAAAATACCCATTAATTGAATTGGGAAATTTACTATGGATAGTGGCCTGTTAATTAATTAATGTAGTGGAAACGTATTTAAATATATCTCTATTATACAAAAATGGAAATTAACTTTTGGCTACGTATACAAACATCACTGCATGTATCTTTCAAATTAAGTTAAATATCCAGTATTTCAAAATTGATACCTGGAAACAGGAGTATGGCCTGCTAAACCATAGGTTCCGTTTTTGATTTTCGTGTCCACGTGTAATTTTACAACTAAATTTTAGTTAAAAAAAATATCTGTTATGTTTATTATTTACAAGAATTGTTTGAAGTCACATAATAATTATTACTTTCGAAAACTCAAAATTAAATTATGATATTCTTTACTTAATTATATGAGGTGTTTTATTTAAAATTGAATTGGAGAAATCAAACATTGTAGTTAGATCATTTTGGCATAATATTACTCAATTTTAGAAAGAGGCCGAGAGAAAGAGCGCCGTACGGGGATGAGGAATCACTCTGCTAGTCTTTTCTCTAACTTTACGAGCTTGCCAACTTGTGAGAGGGTGTGTGTGTGTGTGTCTGATGATATACTTTATCCCCTTCTTTTTAATTCCTTGTACGTCTTATGCTCTATACTACATTCCCCCACTTTCCCGCCCGCCCTTCATTGCGCTTTGGCTTTGCGAAACGACGTAAAATTCAGTCGTCCAGAATTTCTGGTAAACAGTAAGTTTTGTTGTTGTAATCTCCATTCCCATGAAACGAAACCTTTTATTGTTTTGTTTTAAGTGCAGTACATATTAACTGAATTCTTTTTATTATTGTTTTTAACTCAAAGGCTTTTATAGACTTAATCCAGAGGATAGGGATGAGGAAATTATTTGTTAATGTGCAGAGCGGTTGGGGAAACCACTCTGATTAGTTACACGGCATAAACACCGGCCCAAGTGTATCTAGCAGAGATTCGAATCTTTACCTTCTCATCGCCGGAAACTCGGTCTGTTACGATATTGATGCTTCAGACAGCGTGACCAGCAGTACAACCTTTCTGAAATTATGTTAGTTTTGAGTAGGAAAAGCTAGTTCTGTAAAATATTTAAATGTGAACTTATTGTTTTGAAAATAGTTTGACGTTACTTTAATATACATAGATGTGTAGATTTATTTAAAATATATATTTATCTACTTACGTGCAATGAACATATAAGCTACTTACACCTATGTCAATTTGATTCTATTAGCATCGTGTCTTACTACCTGTTGAGGCTATATGCATACATACTAATTACATTAATGTGTTATGGATAAAGAAGGTTGAATTTAGCGGAAGTATTCACGTATTTGCCTGAAAGAAGAGTGGAAAACCATTTATGAAAACCACTCTCAGAACACCCGACCGGGATTCAAACCCCAATCTCCCTGTCAGTCTAGTCTATTGCGAGAGTAACGCTTTAGACCATGCTGCCACCATAGCAGGTTTGAATCGTGTTCAAATATATTCTTTGTATTAACGAGTTTTTCTCATATATTTTTTTAGCACCGTGTCTTACTACCCGTTCGGGTTACACGCTTATGTACTAATTATACACTTATGGGCTAGGTTTTAGGAAGGATCTATTTAAATAAAATGCATCCGCATTTGCGTGGAGGGAGAGTGGAAAGCCATTTAGGAAACAACACCCTCAGTGCAACTGACTGGGATCGAACCCCGATATTCCCGTCTTCGGCAGTCTAGTCCAACACGAGAGTGGCGCGTTATACCACGCGGCCACCGAGGTGGGTGAATTTTTGCCATATTCAAAAGTGATGTGATGATAGTGATGATGTCATAAGTGTTTGTGTTTTGATTCCCCTAATATAGAGGCTAGGTCTACTAGTGTTTTAAATTCTACTTTAGTCAAGAGAGGTTAGGGAGTACGGTACAATTATTTTATCAAGAGGCTCTTATCTGATAGCTATAAAGGCTACAAGCTCTACTTTCACGTATTCATGCGTCAGGTCATGTGATCTGTCGCTATCATTATTGATATATATAAAATAACATTAATAATAGAGTAAATCTAGATTTTAAGCCTGCATACCATTGTCTAGGGGTAGATCGTTGTCAATAGTAGCTCAATCGCTCAACATGTTGGGACTGGTTAGTTAAGGCACCGGGTTCTAATAGTTAAAATGTTGAATATAATACTAATACTCTTTCTAATATAACCGTGAAGCTGGAATTTTAAATTTTAAAATTATTTTAAAACTGATTAAAAATAAATAAAATCAAGAGTATTTTCTGTCTGTTTAAATCAAGGGCATTGCCAGGGATAGCCACGCAATGCATTACGCGGCTACCCAGCCGGTTAATTCTGCTGGTCTTTTATGTTAATGGGGGTGAAACTTTTCGCTATAGAAAAATCTCTCTCAGTAAAACAGGATGGGACTAGGACCCTGATCGATGTGGATATATTTATACTTATATTTGATAAAAATGCTAGTGTAAAATTTTAGAAACTAAAAAATAGGTGTAATTAAATGATTATCTGCTTACATATTTGTGAAGCACGTTATAGAAAGTAAATTAAATCCGATAACATTGTGTGAGCCACCTATTATAATGTAACAATAGGCTATTATTTTACATGTTTGCACAATGGTACTGCGGAGAACTGCCCCTAGAATTTGCCATTTACCGCCCACAAACATAGTTAATGGCTGTAAATTAGTTTTATTGTTTACCATTCGAGTAACCTTAATTACTCACAAGCCTATAATCTCGCATGTTTACACAATATCGACATGCGATTAGCTTAAGATAAGGGGTGGGAAATGTGGGATGTCTTTTCATAGATGAGCTGAATTTGAAACGGCGTGATTTGATTGGTTATGTAAAAACGTACAGTACATTAATAATTGGTCCCATTTTATTTTGGGCATGAAACAAAACATTGGTATACATTTTTGTTATTAGTATATAGTTCTGTAATATTTGACATTGGCTTTTATTTTTACGTAATTTTTTGAACGAAATCAGCTATTTAATAGATCTAGACATTTTACTTTTTATTTACTTTTTTGTACTTTAAAGATCACACTACGAAAGTCACCCCTTTTTTACAGTACAATATATAATTATTTTAATTTTGGTATTAAGACCTACTGCTATTGTATACTTTAATAGAAGATGTGTAAAAATAGTTTAATTAAATATGTCATATCTATATGAAAATTATAAATGAAATATATTTAACTAAATTCTATATATTTTTACAATTCATTCAAATATTTTCTTAAACACGCTTTACAATAAACTGAATTTTATTGATCTCATTTAATGGTAAAAATATAGTATATTGCTTATCATTCAATAATAATATTATTTTGAGATTATTTGTTTTTTGTGTGAATTAATCATCTAGATTAATATTCTTTAAAATCTGGAATATTTTATAGAACTTGTATTGTAATTCATACTCACAATTTAATTTAATGATCATATGTAAACAAACTAAATAAGTTTGAACGTAACATTTATATTAAATTTTTTTTATTTCTGTTGTCTACAAGTTAATCATAAAAAGTCTTAACGTTGTGAATTTACAATTAATGAATATATTAATATCTTTAGTACCAATTATTGAAAACCGGCTTATATTACACTCAGTTTAGTGAAATAATTCAAATTCACTTATTTTCATTGGTCTAACTTGACCTCAAGTTTATCGACTGCAGATACTACACCGGCAGAGCTGGTGTGACTTTCTCAAATAGTTCAATAATTGTCTGCTAGGTAGCAACAGTAGCGTTTTTAGCATCGTCTAATTCATGCTGGAAGGTTAATCTAAGTGTAAGGCTGTTCGTAAATGCTTTAACATTACTTTACAATGTTAAGTGCCTTTACATTCAGTTGCCTCAACATATTTTGTAAGCCTACTTGGTTTATATAAATATATTTATGACAAGATATATTAGATAAAATAAGAAATTCACTTAAAACTAGTAAAAGTAGAAAAATCTCAAAATATAATTAAACACGCAATTATACTCTATTTAAACAAGGCTATGTTTTTGATGTTGGTAAATTTATATTAATATTGATTATAATTAATTATATTATTTTAAGTTTAGAAATGTATATTTTATATTTCTATTTAATTATGTTATTTAATATGACAGTGTAGAAGAATAATTTGCACTTTTATTTATATGTTCCTTTCAAAATTGATTTGGGAAATGAGGGATTTTATTTTTAGCTCTGCCTCCCGTTCTGGTCATACGTTTATGCACTTACTACGATAATGATTTTAGGCATTTGGAAGCTTGTATTTATAGGAGGTGTATAGGAATTTGCGTGAAGGGAAAGTGGAAAATAATTTTGGAAAAACCACCCTTAGTACACCCGACCGAGAGTAAAACCTTGATCTCTCCGTCAACGTAAGTTTAGTCTACTGCGAGAGTAGCACGTTAGACCACGTGGCCACCGAACAGCTGTGAGAGGATTAATTATTTTATATATTTTTTTGTATTTTTAAATTTTGTCTTATTACTATAATGTTATTAATATTATACTAATGAGTTTTATATTATATACGATACTTAAATTTATTTTTTATACTATACAAATTTAATTCGAAAAATGGAAAATTTTGAATTTAATTAAAAATAATATTTATAACGATTTTTCATATATAGCCTAGATGTGGACAACTTAAATTAATAATGTTTCTTCACTTTGACTAAATATGCCATTTGGAGAAAATTTTATGTTTAATTATTTTGGAGTGTTCATTTAATAGTCTTTAATTTAAGTTTGACGTGGTTTAAAACAAAACTACTTCTTTGTTGTTTCCAGCGCCTTTAGTTCAGCTTTTTAAATTTTAACATACTGAGAAAAATTTAAACCTTGAAATTTATGAATCCAACTTTATTGAATTTTTCCAAACACATTATGTTCATTTGTTGAAAAAACAATATTGTTTCAACAAAATAAACATTTTAACTATGTCAAAGTTGGAAAAAATAAAAAAGATTAGTCAAAGTTAGACCTACATGGTTTTTTATGAATTGTTCATGGATGTTTCAACTAAACTGAATGGTTTTAAAGACTTTAAGTGATCTTAATATTAGATTATTTTGATCCATGAGTGAATAATCAAGTTTTTGATTTATACTCCTGTTGGTTTTAAACATAAAATTTAGAAAAAATAAGATATGTTTTTTCCTCGAAATATAAGCTAGATACAAGCGCATTATAATCATAAATTGGCTTTTGATGATTAATTTTTCATATGCAATTTTTTGTAATAATTGGAAAAAATGCAGGCTATTAAATTATAGATTTATTCAGTATAACTAATGGTTATATTTCAAAAAACACTTATTCTAAAATATTAAAAGGACGGTTGAATGTTTTCTACAGACATAAACATTTCGTCTTATTTATCCCACCAATAGAAATCAGCTCTAACACCCCCTTTTCCCTCCCAACTCTTTTTGTTCTGTCTTCACCATTCTTGTTTGTCTCCTACCCCCTACCCCAAAAAAAATCCTATTTCATTCCATTTCCCTTCTGTGAAACTCAACCCCACAGTCACAAAAACCACCCAGTTGGAAACTACTACCCCCTGGTGAAGTCACATGAGCCTGGTCCCCATTAGTATTGTTGGTCTGCAACCCTTAAACTCCTCCCCGAACCCCCCCACTAACATCTTCAAGTAAGAACGCACTTAAATTCCTCTATTTTTATTTCTTTTATTTTCTTGAGGACCAATTTCCAACCAAAGTGCAGGGTGGATTGCGTGGCAGGGGCTTAGAGCCCCTCCACTGAAGCTAGTAGAATACAGGGTGACTGCGAAGTTTTTTGAGTTTGTTAGAAAGGAGGATATCAAATAAATAATAAGCTATCAATTATTTAAAAATAGACAGAAAAATAATAAAGGCAGTAAAATAGTCAAGAATAGTGCATAGAAAATTAAATCGTTTAGAAATTATTTATCAAATTTAAACATAACTTTTGAACTGCCATATGTTTAAAAATAAGATATTTATGATAATTATATTACTACACATAAATCTACAACTACTACTATTGCTACTACTTAAAATATCACTACAACACATATTTAACCAATAGCCTACTATTAGTTTTGATGCTTAGTAAACAAGTTTGAATGTTTGGCAAATTAAATAAGTTTCTTTTTTGTTAGAGACTTTTACTTATAAAGAAACGTTCCGAAGATTTCTATGTCAATAATTAAGATCTTTCATTATTTTTGCCTTAAATAGCTTATCATACAAATAGGGCTATATAAAATTCAAGTTTGAAAACTAAATCAAAGTTTTAATTAAAAAATATGTTAGATCGCGTGTGGATAGAGGCGATATTAACATTAAAATAATGAGTCGTCAATCCTAAGGTTGATCCTTATGTGCTTCCTATACACCAGGATCTAGAAACTTTTTCAGCCCTTCGGGCTGTTAGTGCTGCCCGCAAAATCTGGGGGAGAACACATGTCCTAGGGGAGTCCCAATAGTGCGGTAGTTTCCCGTAGCTCTCCGCACTTGATTTCTACGAGAAAGTGAGAAAGAGCCTACAAATTTTGTCATAAAGGTATTTTCACATACCTTTCAGGGATCCTTTAATTTCCACAATCGACATGGGACCAACGGTTTTATTTCTCCTCTTAATGAAGTTGTTCTAAGAATTTTCATCGCTCAGTGAAAATCGGTTGACCTCGGCTGGATTAGAACCCGCAAACATCGGGTCCTGAGGCGAGACCTTTACCCCAAAATCACCGAGCCCCACTATAAAAATAATATTGGATAATTAAAAAATGGAGTTTTGTGTTTTTGTTTCCAGAATTTTAATAGAGTATTCCCGTATTAAAGAACCTACCTGGTTTTAAGTGTGGATGGCACTATGCATATGTCAAACTTAATTACTCGTCATTTCGGAGATGGTACGGAAAACTGGTTTTATCGTCGTCTCTTCTAGGTTTTAAGAGCTTGTTTACTCACCATATTTTAATATGCTTGTGTGCTGCTGATATATAGACTATACACACACACACACACACACGGACAGGCCTTCGGTCAATATGTTGAACACTCTTGTTAGTGTATTTATTTTACCCATTTTAGTTGGTTTACATTATATGAGCAGGTGAAAACTGTATCTAGAGCAAAATCCTATATTACCTGCCAAAATGTAGCCCACCTCTATATCGGACAAAATATCAGAGAAAGGGACGTTTCTACACCAAACTAAATATAAACTGGAAAAAGGAAACATAATTTATATTGAACGAGAATATACTGACTTATTTAAATTGATAAATTATACCTGGACACGGAAATCGAACCCGGGACCTTTGGTTAGTAAGCAAATTCTCTAGCCACTTAGTTATCCTAGAATCGCACCGTGCCTAGGGTCATTCCTCTTGGCTATAGCCGTTATTATCAAATATAGTAGTTTTGCTATTTAATCCATCATGCTACGCGCACTCGTACGGTTGTAATTGTAAGATTGGCAGTAATAAGCCAACTACCGTGTTGAAGGTGGCTGCGTTATCTGATAACTTGTGATTTTAATTGATCACATTTATGTATGTAGCTGATGATTTCCACACGTCCATCATAGATTCTGCCTTAAAATGTGAGTGAAAAATGACTCTGGGCACGGAACGATTCCTGAATAGCTCACTGGTTAGAGAATTGACGTACTAAGTCAAGGTTCCCAGATTCGATTCCAGTGTCTAGGTGTTATTTTTAAATTAAAATAATATAATATCTAATTTTTTATTTCTAATATGTTTCATGTTGATATTTTATAATGTTAATTGTCTTTTTCACATGTGCAAGGTACACCAATAACAATCTAGTCCAACTAATTAACCTTATGTTAGTCATTTTTATACTGTCACTGCTTGAAATATTTTAATTATTACAGAACACGTTTTACCTTGTTAACTTGTTTTCAAACAATTTACTAGTTTATATAATCAATTCAACTAATAAGTTCGTTAGTGATGGCATACCAATTTACCTATTATTTTTGATAAGCCATACCTTTAATTTATCCTTTAAATATTTTATGTCAAAGTTATTAAAATTTAATAATTCTTTTTTTAACGTTTTTAAGTTATTAAAAACTCCAATATAGTCAAATTGCCAATTTATCCATTATTAAATTTGCTTATCAGCCAATCCTATAACCTGCTATTACTTAAAATATTTTAATCATCACAGATTATTATTATTTTCTTGTTCATCTGTTAATTTAATAATTCCAGAACATTATTATTGTAACAATCTTACTGATTACTTTTTAGAAGTGTTCTTGTACCTGTTTTAATTGACTTTATAATTCATGATAAATTAAATAAGGCTGAATTTAATTTTTAGTGATGAAGAGACTTTTAATTTCTTATCAATGTTTGTGTTGTAGAGGTGGGTTGTTGACATATAATAGTGAAATAATAGGTAGTATAGAAATTGGCTACTCCCATTTGAACAAATATTAGTTTTGGTTTATTAAAAAAAATTTGCTGTTGGGCGTGATATTAAAACAGGTCTATTGTGTTGTCTTTTTTTTCCATGGATGAGTCGTTAAAGAGTCTGACTACATGTATTTAGGACACTGGTTTGATCTTAGGTGATGCTAATTTTCATTCAGATAACATTGACTATAAGTTCCTTGTGTAAGTTTGTTCTAAAATAAAATTTTAATGGATTTATTTATTTTTAGATATATTTTATACTATTATATTGAGAAATAGCTTTCGTTTATTGGCCCATAAAGCAACGTTTATTTGCAGGCCTTTATATTTTAATGGCACATTTTTAATAGTTTGATTTTTTTTAAGCGTATGGTATATATTTTGACCGTGAGAGATGCATTATCTAGTTCGGTCGATAATAAGTTATAGTAATTTATTTATCAGATAATGTTACACAATAGGTTAACTAATTTTATTTTGATTATTTTAAGTACCTAAAATGGTTTTGTTATTAGAAAATTTATAAACTTAAAAATATGCCCTGAATTATGCATTTATACAAGTTTAAGTTGAAGATTTTTAATTTATTAAAGACATAATTATTTGGGAATTTATTAAAATATATTTTTAACATTAAAAAACATCTAAAAATGACAACATAACAACCATTTCGTAATTTATGTGAATTGTAATTAGTAGGCTTATTTAATAAGTAATGGAAATAAATGGGTAATAAAAAAGATTGAGCTTGAGTGTCACTAATCTAATAAAGTAACAATCCCAATTCACTTCCATCGCTAAACTATTTGAAGTGTCCAGCCGATATTCATAAGACTCAAAGTAGCAGCCAGATCTGAATAAATAATTGGTGTTGTCTTAAATAAAAGCGCCAAGGCAGTTGTACTAAGGTGGGATGAAAGGGAACGCGATTTAATGTGAGTATTTTTGCACTTTTTATACCCAAATTTTTTTTGTTGGCTAAAATAAAAACCCCCCATCAATATATACATTTAGTTTTAATCTTTACACATAGTAAATGTATGCTGTAAAAGTATTGACCCCACCTTAAAGCTCTCAACTCCCAAAATTATTGGGAGGGTCACCCAAGACATGTTTAAATCTTTACTGAAAATTTTCAAGTGAATCTTCATTAAGTTTATCTAATAAGCTGACAGGACCAATTCTTTAAGTGTTGGTAACTAGCAAAATAAATCAAAGTTGTTGAACTCACTGTGGACATTAAAGTCAAATAACAACATTTTTATTAGAATTAAAAAGGTATTATAATTATGAAATACAAGGTATTAAATAATTAAAATATATACATATCTACATTATTTTGAAATATGTATTAAAGAATTTAATCATGCCACACGTCTAACTATAAGTCCATGCTATCCTAATATTTATACTATTAAGGTACGGATGAGGGTGTGTGTATCCGCATTTGTATGGAGAAAGGGTATGAACCCATCTATGCAAATATTTCCTCTTTACACTAAGCTGGGATTTGAACCCCGAACTTACAGTTACCTACAAACCTGATAAGACAATACTAACGCCTTTTTTACGTACCCACCATTATGGGTAGTCATAATATAATACATTTGAAAATAATGTGTATGAATATCTTGATGCTTTGGACCTCAGCAATATAGCTGTCGTATAAACGAGAGCTAAATAACATAGTTGTGCTGTTAGTCAAGTATCCCTCAATTAATTTTTGTCTGGATCTAAAAGTGTCACTTCATTGTGCGTGCAAACATGCCATAGTTAAGCGATCATAAAGACGATTGGAGTACCCTTTTTTTCAGCTGTCTTTCATTGCTTCTTTTTTGTTGTTAAGTTAAGAGAAAAAAAATGAATGAAGTGTGTCCCTATGTATGTCTTTCTTGTATATGTGTGTTTCAAGTTTAGTTGGTAGTAGTTAAATATTATATGGTTATAGGTCTATAATATAGCTTAAGAGGTTTAAAAATGAAGGAATAGCCTAGGTTATGGTCTCCCTTCTCTTTCTTAAAAAAAAAGAAAGTAGAACGTGTTTGTAACGGTATGTATGTGATTATTCGTCTATAATCTTTTCTCTCTCCTACTCCTATGGGAAGATCAGAAATTGTTGCCCACTTAATTAAGAACCACTACCTGTGCTTTATTGCTCATACTTCCTTGAAATAACAATAAAGGTGTTTTTATATAACGTCACAAGTTGAAAGGGTAATAATCTTAATATGACCTTAGACATGGCTACATCTTAATATTAACTGTTCAATAAAAGAGAGTTAACTTTGTTTTCACAAAACTGAGCACACTGAGATATTCTTGTAATTATTATGACTATAACAAAAATCGGTGCTTACACCAACTATTTTGAATCTTAGTGTAAGTTATAGCGTATTTTTTTACTTAAATATTTCTATCAACTTTAAAAAAAATGAAAGAAACAAATCAGATAAAATCTCAGGAAAATCATGGCAAAATAACATTTTGAAAAATAATCCATTCAATTGGGAAGCAAAAGGTTAATTTTTAGTATCACAATAACATTTAATGCAAAGACTGATTGAACTGACAATAAGTTAAAAATAATGTTGGCAAAAATTTTATACTGTCAGTCTCAAAAGGGTTTTGATAAACCATATAAAGGATAAAGAACGTTTACGATTTCTTAAAAAAAATGTAAAAAAATATTATTATTCTTTAACACCGTTAATATTAGATACAAAAACCGTCATTCGTCTATTTACTTAGACAATTTAACAGATAATTTAGAAAATATTTGCTCAACTCACCAATTTATCAGAGTATCTTTCATGTATCTTTAGCACCATGTATTACTTACTATCTGTTCTGGTAAGACTCATATGTGATAATTACTAATTAGCCTACACTAATGTATCAAGGATGAGGGCGTTTTAATTGAACGCCCTCAATACAGTTTACCAGGATTCGAGCACCAACCTCCCATCAGCAGTCAAGTATATTTCAAGAATGACGTGTTAGACCATGCGACTACCGAAGAGGGTTTTGAATCTAGTCACAGTACAAAAATCTCATTGGTGAAATTGGATTCTCCTTTTTCACAGTGATTCATTAACGAATGGGACACTGGGTGCTCTATCAGTTCAAGATTTAGGAAAACAATATTTTTTAGTTAAACAACCGTTTAAATTAGTAAATGGAGACACTAAGTTGACACATTGAGGTATAGTGGTTAAAAAAAAAGGGAAATCATTGGTATAAAACCAAATGAAAATAAAAGTATTTTGAAAATGTTTTAATGATGAACATAATTTAAAGCCCTTAATTGTAAGTAAATTCCCTAAGTAACTCTCCGAGTCTAACTCTTATTTTATGATAAAAGTCAAATTTGGCAAATCTAGGGTTTTAGCTACGAAAAAAAGTCCAAGGGAGCTGAGCTCATAAAAGTTACTAATAGAAAATATTTTTGGATTTCGAGAGGCCCGAGAAGGGATGGGAATACCTACATGTTCAAGGGAAAGCTTACAAGACAGGTTGCTATTGAACATATTAAAAACAATAATAATACATAATTTCAACTATACGTTTTATATACCAGCGTAATTAACTACAGATATATAATAAAATAACTTATTATTATTATTATTATTATTATTATTAGCACCGCGTCTTACTACCCGTTCGGATTATACGCACTTACGCTAATGTGAAATGGTAGGGTGATTGTGAGATGAAATGGAGGACCTATAGTTTAACGTGGAATCCGAACCACGGTGGAGGCCTGGAATTCCACACTTTCACAAGTTGTGATTAATACACGTCTTGTCAGAGGTGAAGGAATGGTTTGGCAATCAGATAAATCTGTGCCGGGACCGAGGATTGAATCTCGGACCTCCAGCACAGAAGTCTGACACCTTACCCCTAGACCACCAGATCACCTAATATAACTTATTATCGTTAGGTGACATCTTAGAACTATTCACCATTTGAGGGCTAACTTAATATCTGAGTAAACTTCAGGAAATAAAATAGTTAATGTTTGTTGGTGTATCGAAGTGGATTCTCAAAATTAGTTTGAAAACTGTTTTCAATAATATTAGCGATAAAAAATAATGGCTCATAGTTTTAGTTTACTATTTCAACACAGAAAAAAAATATTCTAATTTGGTTCTGTATCATTATCTGGCCCTGCTTCTTCAATAATTAAGTATTACCGCTATCCGACAATTTATTTCATTCTGTAGAGTGTCTATACACTCAACAAAGGTGTCCCAGTTTGATTCCCGTAACGGCTGAAAAAGTTACTATTAGTGAACAATGATAAATTAACGGACGGAAGAATGAGTGTTGTATGTGTTCTAGAATTAATATAGTTTTTTTTAATACGGTTGGTTATATAATCAATAGGTTTATAAAACGTTAAATACCACAAATATAAAAAAAAAGTTTACATATGTTTATCATTATTGTTGATTTATAAATAAATGACAATTATTTTTACTAAAATGTTACTCAAGTTAAAGAATTACATTGATAATATAATTAACAATATAACATATTTTTTAATTTAATTTTAAGTTTTTGGGCTGACATTAAGTCAATTCTCATCCAATAATATTTTTAAAGAGGCGAAATTAATCGAGTGTTTTACCAGTTTATTATATTCTTTTTAGTTTAGATTAACAACTAAACAACAACATATTTACAAAAAAATACATTTACTAGATTTAATCGAAAACTAATTAAACACGACAGTAAAATAATGATATGTATAACAATTTTTCTTTCAATCATACCTTTAAATGGAATCCGTTGGTTTTTTTTACACTGGAACGTTCTCTTCTGTTTCTTTATTATCGTTTTGTTTCTTCTCCAGTCTAATTACGTATCGTCTATCTCGACGTCCTCCTAGTACAGACTACTTGCCGAGAGCCAGCAATAAAACCGATATTTAAAACTTAGAGGCCAAGGTTCCAGTTTGCCCGGCGTTCCCTTACATGCCCTAGTGATGACTGAATGATCGGATGGCTACCGGAGTTTTATGCTAACTGCCCGACAACTCGTCAATAGACCTGAAGACAGTTCTGTTTTCTTTCTCCGTCTCTCTCTCTATTTCAGTTGGTCTCCAGGACAATAGTTAGATTGTTCAGGGAGGAGTTATAGCTCAGAGGAATTGTGTCAAGAAGAGACTACTATAGATAGACACAGACATCTGCGTGCTTCTGTGTATTTTCTGGCCAAGACGTGTGTGTGTGTGGGGGGGGGAGGGTCCGGGACTACATGCTGTTCCAAAAACATTCATCTCGATCAACAACTCAGTAGAAGGAAAATTGCTTAGATGGTCGAACCGTCACTCTAGAAATAGACTAAACTGCCGATAACGGGGAGATCTGGGTTTGAATCCCGGTCGGATGTACTAAGGGTGGTTTTTTCCTAATTGGTTTTACACTCTCCCTCCACACAAATGTGGGTAAACTTCCTCTAAATTCAACCTTCCTCAACCCTAACTCACTAACGTAGTTAGTACATTTGCGTATTTAGCCTGAACAGGTAGTAAGACGCAGTGCTAACAAAATCTGATCCCAATTATGTGTCATGGAGCATGCATTTGTCAGGTATCAACAACATTCCCTTATGTAAGAGTGGGAGACTTAGCGGGTGATAACTTATCACAGGTATAGCTTCAAGTGTAAGTACAGTCCAATTACCCTGGAACCACTCCACGACACGCCACTGCTCCTGTAAGATATATCCTAGCATTTAAATATTATTATTAGATTATTACAGAAATTTAATTTTGAATTCAAACGTGAGTTTGGAGGACCACTGAAAAGCTACGCCAGAGATGCAATTTCGTCATATTTTCACAAGCTGTGTTTTGCATTAATGATCAGTATTTCCTTAGATAATAACTAGTTTAGCTTGATGCTTAAAGAATTTAGTGCTAGCGTGTATTAGCAATGAATAGTGAATACTCATTTTTACATTGTGTTGTGTTTTATTTTTAGAACATCAATAATCAAACACATTGCTTAGTTACGTTAGTTAAATTTTAAAAAAATTCCCAGGCTGTCAGTGGTTCATAATGGTACCACAAATGACCCAAGAAGGCGGGGTTTATAATATAGACAACATCCAAAAACTTAAATTAACAAACAGGTTCTTGATCCAAAATTCACTAATAATTTCAACCAACACCAAAGCCAGAATTTACCTTTATAATCATTGATCTTCATAATACGTCGGTACATATTACGTTGTGGTTGATTAATGTTGATGTGAACATTGAACTGCAACAGTGTTTTAATAAATAGGCTTACTAGCTTTGATTGGTAGGAACATTTTTAACTCTTATAATTTTAATTACTTTAATTGCTCATGACTATACTGATGACTAATATTATTAACTACAGTCTAATAACTAAAGCTGTTAATTTTATAATAATATTTAAATTTAAATATATGCATATTTAGTAGGTTAGTCTCCTTTTATAGACATTTAGTCTAGGAAAGCAATTTAATTTCCAGTCTTGCTGCGAGGTGTGTGTGACCGATTACGATAGAGTAAGGAGATGTGGGTATTTACCCTATGTCTACCCCTAAAGATGGCAAGCTTTAAGCTTGTCTTACTTGATTCCAGTATGGTGTAGCTTTTAAAATTGGGGTATAGCTTAGCCTGCCACTACTAGGGGTAAAATAACAGTACACACATAATAAAATGAGACGAATACAAGCACTATTATTTTAATAAAAGGTAAATATAATTGGTTAATTTTAAATAACTTCACTCTATTGGTTGGTTAAAGATTGTACCTTCTCTCACAGATTTTCTGGTTTAGTTAATATAGTATTTGTCCAGTATATTAAAATTGAGCTGAATCTTTTAGAATTTAATGTAATATCGATTTACCAATTTTCATTCTAAACATATTTTTACATTGTCACACAATTATTTATTTTCTCTGGAAGTTTTGTTTGAAAATGTGTTTTTACTTTCTCGCTATCTTACAGTTAAAGAAAGTATTGTGATCGTCAAAAAAATCGAACTCGAGATTTTGATGAATCTTGACGTTTCATGACTTCCTGAATCCGAAAGTGGTTTTTGAATTTCCATCTGTCTGTTTGTCTGTACCTCCGACTAGAGCCTAAACTATTTTACCTATTAGGTTAAAACTTGGCATCTAGGGTTTCCATAGGTTTACCCGAGGAATTTTTGGAATGGGGTTAAACGATTTTGATTAAATTTAATTTCTAAGCTTTGATCAATATTACAAACCAAATGGCTACCCTCAACTTTTCGTCAAAATGACTTCAAGGGTTCCGGTCTAATGCTTAAATTCTAATTTTTAATTTTATCTCCGTAAGTCTTTGAGATATGAAATTACTTATCATTACATATATGTGGATCTATTTACAATAAATATCTTTTACTTGAAATATATATTTTATAAAACCAAAAGTTTTAAAGCTATACACAAATTTAAGGTAAAGTTTTACGAACGTCAAAAAAATCCAGCCCGAGATGTTGATGGATGTCGACGTTTCATGACCCGCCAAACCCTGAAAAGTTGTTTTTGCAACTTCGTCTGTCTGTGTGTCTGTCTAACCTTAAAATTAATAGCAGTTTACTAGAGGATGAAAAGAGAAAAATTCCATGAGACGTCGACGTCGACATCCATCAAAATCTCGAGTTCGACACTTTTTTGACGATCACAATAATTGCTCTACCTGTAAGGTAGCGAGAAAGTAAAAATATTGATATTGGGTCTCCAAGGGTCAACACTTCGTATTAAAATGTCGACTTCTGGTTTAAAATTTTCGACATTTTACTAGGGGTTGCACATCTTATGGTTATTGCATTGCTATTAAATTCTTCATTTATAAATTTTGACCAATAAAATAGGTAAATATTGACTATTAAATCTAAAATGGAGATAGATCATTGTTGTACAAACATTTCCCCTAAGAGTTTGAAAGAAAGAGAACATACACTTTTTGAGGGACTTGCTTATTTCTTACTCTATGGCATTAGAGAATTATTGCGTTAAAACTTAAGTAGTATTTCTTTACAACTAAAGCTCACAAAATTGTATTAATATATTTGCCAATATCTCAGAAACGGTTGGTTTTGTGAAACTATATTTTATATAAAAGTTTTTTATTTTTTAATATTACTACAATTTTGCAATGATAAGTTATTTAGTATCTCAAATAGTTCCGGAGATAGGGAAATTTCCGCTTCTGTAAAGTACCCTAAATTCATTTTCACGGGTAAATGAAAATTGCCAGTCTATTTATAATCTTAATCAACGCCTAGATACGAATTTTAATCAAAATCGTTAGAGCCGATTTTGAAAAAATCAACTCTTTCTATTTTTGCGCTTCAGTAAACTACCCTTAATTTTAGGGTTAGAATTCCAATTTCAAAAACCCCTCGGGGCAACCCTATGAAAACCCTAGGTACCAAGTTTTAGCCCAATCGGTAAAATAGTTTAGGCTCTATTCAGGGGTACAGACAGATAGACAGACAGACAGATGGAAATTTATAAACTTTTTCGGATTCAGGGGGTCATGAAACGTCAAGATTCATCAAAATCTCGAGTTCGATTTTTTTGACGATCACAATACTTTCTCTATCTGTAAGATAGCGAGAAAGTAAAAAACGGGGAAGCATATGTCTATCTAGAATAGGACGTAAGAAAATAATAATTCTGAAATGAATGTCAATGCTGTTGAGGCGCAAATAGTAGAACGTGTGTATATACTTGACAGCGGAAAAGGGAAAGTGTTATCATCAGTCAGACACGATACCGTGTAGGGTGAACTAATAATTTTCTTCACTCTATATTTCGTACATTGGATTTAGAGCAGCTTTTCCCTACCTAGGGAGACTGAAGCACTTCCAGGGGAATGTTAAAGGGAGGGCAGGGTGGAACAGTTAGGAAATAACGTTAAAAATCAGCTATGAATTGAATTTTTATAAAATTTCAATCCATTTTCCAAAGTAATTAAGATAAAAAACTTTTTGTGGCCAGCAAAAACTAAGACGCTCGTTTGCATGCACGAGTTTATTTTCTATCCCGTGGTCCTTGGATTCGCTTCCCAACTCTCCTTTATACCTCCCATCTCAGCTACCATTGCGGTCACGTGCAACACAACCGAATTTTCAACTCTGACTCTCATAAAAACTAAACAGCGTTGTCGACTTGAAGTGGTTAGTGATTTTCGGTGTTCCCTGTAAAAGATTAAGTCCAATATTCAATAACTGATGAAAACACAAGTTCCAAAATCACACTAATTTTCAATAACCATTTTCCTAGCATTATGCTGCCAGTGTCACATTCATTTTTGTATAAAATAAATGACTAGAAAACAAATATTATTTGTAAATTTACCAAATGGTAGTGGGGAGGGGGGATCAGCTGAAAAAGGTTAGTAACCTTTGTGTTAGAGTGTGATAGTGCTTAGTTTTCTCAAGTTAAGATGCAAACCGTTCCGCAAATAAAGCTTTGAATTCTCAAAGTAGGCAACGTCGTTGAGTGTTTTTTGTTCCTTTTAGAGACTCACTTTGTACTTCTTATCTCACCAAACATCTGATTTGAATCTGAGGCGAACTGTTGCCTTTCTATCCGTGTATTCAGTAGCTCAGAGCGTCGGTCACGCTTCAAAACACTTGGTTCATGGGTCAAGTTTACGAGACGAAACTGTTGAGTTGCGAGGAAATGAGCTGTTATTCAATTTGTACCGGTGTTTATGACTCCCACTACAGCTCTCCCCCCTCCCCCCCAATCAGGATACTCTGCAGTGTAATGCTTCACTTTATCCTGGAAGTTTGGTGTTTACATCACAATCTAAGGAGATTTTCGCTTAGAAACCGTCTTGATTTTATTAGTTTTTTTTTACTTGAACATCTGCTGGGCCGTAAATGGACTCTAAAAGAGGGACTTATATACATATTTATTGACCGTGGTCACTTTTATAGCTAAAACATTCAACATAAGAGGTAGTGACGACCCAATTTAAGCGATTGGGGTAAGAAGGGCAGCTTAAAGGAAATTGACCACGTTACTTTCCAGAGAGGCTTTGGAAATCCCAATAAAATTAACAACTTCCAAAGCATTCGGACATGGTTTTAATCTTGACAATGGACAAATTCGGTGCAAGTATAACGCCATAGACTGCTTGGCCACTCCTGTAGGATACCGTGTTCTAGTTAAGTATTGTAGATACTATTTCCCCTAATCAAAGTCCTTGATGATTTCATCAATACACTCTCGTAGACATTATTAAAATAATTATGGTGAAATGTCTTGGAATAGGATAACCCATTTTGCTAAAGATGGGGTGCAGTAAGCGAATCATTCAGGATTCTAATCCTTGCCAAATGCCAATATTTCATATATGGGTCTATATCCTGTCTTATTGATATGAGAATATATATATGTATATTCTGTATTATATATCTATGTATATATACATTATATATTTCTTGTCTTATTCATACCCACTGTCTTAGTTATGTATATATACACTGCAAAGTGTCGTCTTCTGACAAAATTAAAGTCATTAGAGTACTACGCACCCAAAAAATACGGTCTGCACTAGTTTGAAAATCAATTCAACAACTTTTAAAAAACTAAAATGTACGAATATTTCAAACTCGCTTCAGCGTCCGAATGGTCTAAGTAATCACTTTCGTTTTAGACTGGTTTGCTGATGATGGGGAGATCAGGGTTTGAATACCGGTCGTGTCTACAGAGGGTGGTCATTTCCTAAATGGTTTTCCAATCTCCTTCCACGCAAATACGGGCATATTACTTCTAAAACAAAATTTCCATCCTCATCCCTACCCAATTAGAGTAGTAACCATGCATACGTATAAACTGAACAGGCACTGGGTCACCCTGATAAAAACAAAAGGAATATTTTTTTTTTAATGAGGTAAAAGTCAATATCTTCCACAGTTTTGAATTTAGTAACTAACTATTGAGTTATGGACCAATGCTGTTAAACGTTCCATTTTTCTGCAATTTATTTTTTGCGTATAAAAATGTTAGGCCTATATAATGGTACTATAATGCAATACATCTTGATAGTAATTCACCGAACAAAAACCGTGGGTGAAAAGTTATTGACTTTTACTCTTTGTAAAAAATTGAATGATCCATTAAGTAAAAAAAAAGTTGTATAGATTTGAAAACTAATGTGTTCCATATTCTTTGAGTCTCTGATGACTTTATATGCCTTAATTTATTTTATTTTTGTCAGAAGATGTCACGTTTCAATTACCTCTCTTTGTCTCTGGCTTGAAAAGGTTTTTAGGGAACATTGTGGAACCCTTATACTGTGCGTGAAGGGTAGAATGTTTAAGCTTGGGCTGTAAAATGTGGCCTTTTTTTTGCTTCTTACTGTAGTCACAAACAGGACTTTACTGGGGGATGATGATATTATTCCATTTCCACTTAACTTACAATAGGCCTACTTGTTACTTCAATTTCCCGATTATATATTAAAGCTTGTTTACTTGGACATGAAACATTCTCCATACGAGTATTGATTTATGTATTTTAAATTATTGTCTTATTATTTGCCTCAAAATTGGGTACAATTTTTATAAATATTCAAAGCATACACAACTTACTTTTTGAAATGTATATATTTTAAATAGGGTTAAAGGAAATTAGGCATTATCCATATCTATTTGAAGCTGATTGATGAACATTCTTTCTAAGTTAACGACATTGTCGTTAACTAATTTCAGTTTCAATTTATTTTATCAACAGTTAACACGTTAACAAGCCAGCACTGAAAAATCCACAGTAAATCAGTAGCATAAAATACTAATTATCATATAAACAATTTATACTTTAACATTTATTCAAATAGCGACTAAAATGATACAGTGAAGAACAGCAATACAAATCAATAAAAATTGAAATTATTTACGTAAAACACAGTAAAGCAAAATAATGCATTCAAAATATATCGAAGTAGAATATACTGTACAAGCTTAACGTAGGCTACCTAATTATAGGGAATTACTTAAATAGCACACAATATTCCTTTTGAACCAAATCGTGACAAGTCGGAAATGCAACAAAAATAATAATTCTATATTTTATAAAATCATTAATGTTGTGTAGGTACACCTAAAACCACAATATGAAGCAAATATTTAATCTTCAGATTAAGGTAAATCACATTATATTTCTTATACAAATTTAAAAAAGATTTATTTTATCAAGATGTTGACACAACCCAATTACTAAGTTACTAGAGCCTACTGATTTCAGCTAACTCCAATTTATCGTAATTTACCTGATAAATCATTGATCAAGTTAAATATAGTAAATCCGTTTGAAAAATACACCAGTACAAAAAGACTAAAGCCTTATTACTATTGATTATGCCAGAAACTTAAAAAAAATCACTATTACACTTTTAAATTAATTATCTTAGCAATGTAGCTATACTTTTTTTTTGTTAAATTCTTTATTTGACTCGAGGCCGCACTAACCTAAAAGAAATGCCGAGATTGTCGGTGAACTTAGCCTCCATCTTCTCGGGCATCTGCTCACAGGCTGCCGTCACGCCGTCTCGTTGGTGGCCGAACCGCAACCGCCGATAAAAAAATATGTGTGCGGCATTCCTCAGTCATTTTTACCCTCCAAACTTTACTTAATAAGCCAGTCCTTTTTAACTTATCTCTTTAATGCATCTATTAAAATATGCGCGATACAGTCGGACATTTTCTTTAAAACAAATCTCCCTTTGGATGTTTACAATGGGCAATTTCTAACCCATGTGCTATGTCAGCCTGTGATCTAAAACAAATTTAAACTAAAGCAACAACATAATATCAGCACCTAGATAATTGGATAAAATTAGCACCTAGATAATTGGATAAAATTAGCAGCTAGATAGGTGGATAAAATATACAAACAAATCATTCTTTTTTGAGGGCCTAAAATTGAACTAGGGATTAATAAAACTGTAGTTGAAATATAGATGGAAAAGGCAGACGGAGGAGGAAGGGTGGGAAAAAGGTAATCTAATGTTAAGATAAAAATTACCTTTTCATAAGAATTTTTTACAAATAAAATATATATGTTTTACTTTACTCAAATATTGGGCCTGCTATTAACTTTTTACTTTCGATATTTGATATGTATTGACTTTCCAGTTAATTATTTAGTCATAAGTAACGCTAATATTTATGTGATAAAAATATTTATCATGTAATATAAATTTGTCTGAAACTATTAAATTGTTTACAATTTAAAATTTTAGAAAGCTAATTTTAAGTTTTTTATTTAATTTACTTGTGGTAGGTAATGTGCACTTTCCGAACCTACTGATTATATTAGGACACGAGCATTTCTATGAAAGAGAGTGAAAGGGCATACCAATTTTTCCGGAAAGGTATTTTCACATACTTTTCCAGGGTTCTTTCACATGCCACAATCGGCATGGGACCGACGGCCTTTTCCCTTCGAAGGAAGCTGTGTTACGGATTTTTATCGCCCGAGAAAAATCTGTTGACCCCGGCTAGGTTTGAAGCCACGAACATCGGGTCCTGAGGCGAGAATTTTACCTCAAGATCACTGAGGTCGACTAATTTTAAGCGAATTTTATTTTTTTCTAACATTTCCAAACTACAAATAATGTTTTGCGTAGTGAATAGTTGAAACTTATTTAAAAATATTTTATTTTGTGAGCATTATTCTTTTCATCCAGACATTTTTCCCACTGTATTTTTAGTTTAAATAACACACACTAAAAATATTATCCCCGTGGATATGCACACATTAATTAGCGCATTTAACAATTTATAAAAGATTAATACAATTCTTACTGAATTAAATGCACCAAATCATATTTTAACATTTATTTTATTGTGTTGAACTCTAACGTTTTTACCATGTTTTTTTAAATAAAATTGTAAAAATTTACTAAGTGTTATAGTTTTAACATCAATTACTTTGTAAGAATTGTAAAAAATTTGTTTATATTAGTAAATAAGAAGAACTTTAAATGATTTGGCTAGTTAAGGTTTTTGCATCCTGGTCTATGCTATAAAGTTAACTACTCACTTACTTTGTATGACAAGTCTACTTCTATTTGAAGATTGTTTATTTAAAAAAAAAAGCAGGAGTAGACCTCTTTCCTTCCACCTCTTGAGTAAATTCCACCCACCGCTTACCCCACCAAAGATAATCTTCGGTGCAAGTTTGACCATACACGTTCATTTGTTTGACTTGTGAGGAGTTTTTGTAATATTAATTATCGCCTGAAGGCTAAAACGCGCCGAGCGGTCCTTTCTGTGCAGAGTTTAGTCGAACTTTTATAAGAACAGGCAACGTCAGGTCCAGGCGAATGACACGAGGAAATAGTTGGTTGGTCCACAATGTGGTTTTAAAGTCCCTTTCTAGACCTGTGCTGCTTCTTGAAATTCCGCCAACTCTAATGGTATTTTAGTGATATACAGGGAAAGTGGCCTCATGTTTGGTCATGATCGTTTGGGCTTTAAAGACCTGCCTATGTCTTGAAAAAACCCTTTTTTGTTTGTATACCACAAGGTCCGAAACTTCTTTTATTTATTTGGTGAGGAAATAGGTGAGCTACGAGGGACTTGGAGATCACTTTAATTTCGGTTTCATTCTTGTTTGAAGTAATTTTTTAATTAAAAACCTTACTATTGGTGTTCTGGCTATTAGTGCCTGAGGATACAGGATGGAAAGTACAGAAATGTTTAAGGAAGTGATAAATAACTCGTCCGGGCGATGATGTGCAACCACATTAGTGGGGGAGGATAGGTGGAGAGAAATAGCACCAGCAGGACCTCGCATGACAGGTATGAAGCATAGTATAGGCCTACAGGTGTTTAGAAATTACAATAGGCCTATATTTCAAAAATACATGTGACCAGTGGCTAGACTCTATAAAATAACTTCGAAAGCCTTTAATTCGGTACGTTTTAAATAACATTAAACTGACCCGCTTCGGTGGCTACATGGTATAAGGCGTCACTCTCGAAATAGATTAGACTGCTGAAGGCATTGAGATCGGGTTCGAATCCAGATCAGATGTACTGAGGGTGGTTTTCATTAAATTGTTTTCCATTATCCCTCCACGCACTCCACGCAAATGTACGCACTTCCTCTAAATTAAAAGTTATTCATCCCTAACTTACTAGCGTAATTAGTACATATGCGTACAACTTGAACAGGTAAAAATAGGCGGTGATAAAAAAAAGCACATTTAAAAAGTGACGGATCTTTAGCATCCTAGTCAATGCCATACTTTGCTCTAATTAATTGGCGAAATAATTCATGGGTCTGTCTTAGAACCTAGACACAGAGTTTCTAGACCCTGAGATTAGATGTAAGTGTTTATATGCGCCGTTCGGGTTTTAAGTTAGTTCACTTATTGTGTGTTAGAAAAGCCTATACATCTTGAATTAATTACAAAGGAACATTTGGTCCACTCGTTAGAAAATACAAACTTATTTTTCTTCGGTAAACATTGATAACATTTTACTATTTTACTAGAGTTATTATATTGGTTTTGAATATGTGAAAGTAGATATAGTAGTTTTTTCTGGCTGTCAGATACGTCCGCTCGTAAGAAAATTGTGGTATAATTATTCTACTTCTGTTAAAAAGAAAAGAACAACATATTCCTAAACTAAATGATTTGTTTTTATAAATATTTTATTTGGAAGTTTGGAAGTGATATTTTTATAGGCTTCCAAACAAAATGTTGTAGAACGGGACTAGAAGAAATTTAGCTATGGATAGAAATAGTGTCCTCCAGACTGTTTACGCTTTTATTTTAATTTAAAAGAATATATCTACACCAATTCAGGAACCGTAGTGTAGCGCTTAGTTAAAATATTAGTTCAATTCATTAAATAATATAATTGTAATATTTACTAGAAACATTCTCAGTAGTTAACGTAAGCTATGAAAGCTAGTGTGAATAGCGATGGTTTTTCAAAATCGACTGCTCCTGGTGCATATATTTCTTATAACAGTTTCTGTCACGTTGCTCGTTTTCATGTTTGATTATAGACTAGGTGATTTCTCTGTATAGTTGGTCTTTAACAGACGCGGGCAGTTTTTCGCACCCAACTTCTTTTATGATTTCAATCAGCATCATATCCCAAGTTGGCGCCACATTCTCTCAAACAGCATTCATTAGGGGAGTTGTGCCAACATTTCTACATGATCCTATGTCTGCTTTTCATAGCTTGTCTCTTTGACTTTACGACAGCACTGTCTTTAATAAGACAAAAAAGATAAGTCTCGAGCAGAAAGTTTGGCACAATTTTGGTCTGGTGACATAACTTCTCTGTAGCGCTCGGTCCGTATTCAAATGGGGTTTTTTGAATTTTCTATAGCTTACTATAAAATCTTGATTAATAATTTACTTTAAGAAATTTAATAGTTTCAAAAATAAAGGTTTCGTAAGGCGTGTATCAAATACATTTAATTGTGATAAACATTTTAAAGGTAACTTTATTTTAGTGGGCTTAATGTAGGCCTACTATACAAGGTTATTCAAATCCCAGTAAAAAACCATGCAGGTTGTAGGGGTTGACAAGACAAGTATTTCCACATAATTAACTTGGGGTTGGTGACATCAAATGATGGCATTACGAGACGTCAAAATTGGTGCTGTATACACCTGTGGGGTAAGCAACACATGCAGCAAGCCACGCTAGCCAGCATAGGTATCCCCACCACTCCCTACCCTGACAAACTTGATGGTGCCAGCGTAGCTGAGCGGTGGCATTACACTGCTTGCTGGCCATCAACATGGAGGGATAATACACCCAATATCATTGCTGAGGGAACGGCGTGTCTCGCGTCTGCGACCAGCGACTGGACTGGTGGTTTCCATAGTTTTTTATGTGGCCAGTTCCTTCGAGGTGACCAGAGTGCGCGTCCAGCGTCTTTACATTGCGTCTGCATCCACATTACTATCGGACGCACCACCGAGCAAACGCGTGTTTTGGTAACGTTGTATTTATGTTTGTGTTTGATTGGGCCGGTTTTGAAAATTGTCCAAGATTTATCCATAGAAGAAGACGAAAATTTAATTGAAGAGGTGGAATAGCACCCCTTAATTTTTGACATTTCTTCGCCAGTGTACCGGGACCAACATGTGAAGGACAACACATGGAACGAGATCTCAGGAATAGTTGGTTGATCAAGTTAGTATTTATTTATCCACAATATATTACAAAATAATAAAATAACACGGAAAATTAACTAACACACAATTACAAGACTCACTTAGCTGAATAACTATCTGTACTGCACATACAATTACCCAGGACTGACGACCAAGAGACGCTGTATCCCGCGTCTGCGACTCACCACCTCACGTCTAGGGTCGCAGACGCGAGACACGATACGCAAGTCGCACCGAGGGAATTCTACCTTTATGAAGAAAAGATTTATCTTCTCTCTCTGTTAACTGTTGCCAAATCTCCTCGCCTTCAATCATATCGGGAGGTGGTGTACTAGCCACTGGAGTAAAGAGGAAATACTGGCAACCTAGACTAGACAGCGTTGTGAAACTTGTCTGATATGTGAAGGGAAAGTGACCACACGAAAACGAGAGAATGACAAGGCTGTTTCCCAATAGTAGCCATGCAGTTCTCTGACACACAGCGCCTTTGGGAGTCTCTGACCCCAAGTTCATTTAGTGGAAATACTCGTCTTGTCACCCGCTACAGCCTGTATAGATTTTTACCTGGATATCTGAATAGTCCCATAGTAGGATGTTTTACCTTTTATCTGATAATAACGCTATTGCTCCTGTAAAAAAAAGCCTGATAATAAATAATACTTCTCACCGGAATACTTATTTTATACTTACTCCATATATCTTAAATAAATCAGGATGTAAACTACAAAGATCTAATATAAATAAACCTAAATCAATAACACAAGGTAGAAAACAATTTTTTTAGCACCACGTCTTTTTACTTATTCAGGTAATACGAATAGAAAACTATAATTTCAGTAATAGATGTGTCTCCTTTGATTCATCAAATCACTTAAAATGTCCTTCACTTGAAAAACTATCAGACTTACCCCTAAATAGCCTAAAGTGACATTAGCATAATGATAGTATACATTACTAATTGGTGTCCAAAACACTTACTTGTTCTTGTTGCTTAACGCCAGAGATCACCTGATTACACTGCACACAGAACCACTGACTCTTGATTGACATTTTAACGCGTTATTTGTAACAAAGTTAGCTATGAATTAAACATCAATGCTGCGCAGCTCGTAGCTAATAAACACCTTATTTCTTTATTAAATCTTTAATAGGTCTATTAAATTAACCGGTCATATTTTATAATCACTTTTAAGTAGATTTTCTGAAGATCTGATCTATCAAACTATTTTTCATCTGCACAAAGTAAGTCTACCAGATGTATGGTTTTACAAGCACAACAAATTATGCAAGCATTACAATTTTATTAATCCAACAGGTCTCATTAAAACGTTTTTATTGCCATAAGAAAAGTAGTAATATAGATATCTTTGAAGTCCATGGAGCTGAATAGTATTCAACATGATTAACAACTCTATGTACTAGATATTGTTTAACTTTATTAGTATATAGTTATGAGTGTTATCTATTTTATCACTTCACATGGTGGGATGATACAATTCCATTTACCGAGAAGGTATACGAACCAAACTGTGACAGAAAAAAATGACATGTTTTATAAGGTATTGTGTCTAAATTAATTTATTTTCACAAATTAGACAGTAGGCAAGGGACAATTTTTTACATTATAATTGACTTTTAAAATTAAAGTTTGAGAAAGAAACCAAACCAAGCAAACACTAATAAAATAAGACCCCACTCCCCTTAAATGTTCTTCAAGTTAGGATTATCTTGTGCATCGTTTATTAGTGTGAAAATAGCTAGGATGATTGTGTTTAACATATAGCCTATCAAGTGTGGACGCGGTGTCAATCTGTGCCAACGATTAAGGTGGGGTGAAAGGAAATGCGAGCTAAGAGTCTGTATCTGTGCAGTTTTTATAGCAAAAAATGTTTTGGGCCAAAAAAATAAAATATTTCTTCAGTAGATATATTTATTTTGATTTTATAGACATACCAATCTCCACAGTTAATAATAATAATAATAATAATAATAATAATAATAATAATAATAATAATAATAATAATAATAATAATAATAATACCTAGAACCGCGTCTTACTAACAGTTTGGGTTATACGCTTAAGTACTAATTACATTAATAGAGTAGGAATTGGGAAGGTTGAATTTAGAGGAAGTGAACCCGCATTTGCGTGGAGGGAGAGTAGAAAACCATTTAGGGAAAACCACCCCCAGTTCACCCGACCGAGATTCGAACCTCGATCTTCCCGTCCTTGGTGGTCTAGCTCAACACGACTGGCGCGTTAACTACACCACCGAGGCGGTTCCACAGTTATTGAATACTTGCCATGAGCACAGTGGTGTTTAAAAATAAACATTTTAGACAAAAATAAAATGTCCCTGTAAAATCCCGTGAGGCCCATGACAAAATGTTCAAGAACTGTTGAGTTTATTATGTGTACACAAAATAAACGTATCTAATGAAACAATTTTTTTAAATTTAGTTCAATAGCTCTTTTGTTATAAAAATTATAAAAATACCTACCTTAACGCGTAACCGACCAACCAACCTTAAAATTATATCAATTTCTTGGGGTTGGGAATAATGATGATGGAGATTCTTGTTTCTATAAATATAAGCTTTTTCGATTGATTTACCCTTAAAAACTGGTGCTAATTTTAGTGTTAAGCTGTAGGAATGACATAATAATTTAGTTGATAGCAGTGGGCTTATTTAACCCTGTGTTAATCAAGTGCACGTTTAACACTTCGATAACATATGTTATCCGCTTCGGTGGTCGCATGGTCTAACACGCTACTCTCGCAGTGGAATATACTGCTGATGACGGAGAGATCGAGGTTCGGATCTCGCTCGGGTGTACTGAGGGTTGTTTAAAAAATATGGTTTTTCACTTTATCTCCAGGCACATGCGGGTACACTTCCTATAATATTGCCTTCCTAATACCTAAAAAGCATTAGCTTAATTATTACATACCTAAGCGTATGACCTGAACGGTTAGTAAAAGGCGGTGCTAGACAATAAATAAAAAATGGCATACAGAGTGAGCACTATGGTGGAAGTTTTGTGACGTCACTACGTGAACTAAAGGATGACTCAATTTTATATCCGTATTAAACACTTATATTGGGAGCTCAGTCTTGTAATTAAGGGGATAGACGTGACGACTTCTAATTTTAGTAAAGAAAATGATTCCTCATTAAGTTGGCCTAAAGGTTTGATTCAGGAGACACCCAAGCCTAAAGGATCGTGCATTGAGTTGTTTTCAAACGAGACGACACATCAATATTAATGATGCATTAGAGAGAAACTCCCTTATCGAGCCTTCGAAGTAATTTAAAATCGGCAGTCACAGCCTTAAGTAAAGTCTTCAGTGGTGGCTCGCGGACACAGTTCACGGTGAGGTGCGAATTCGCCAGGAGGATGTCTGGCGTCCGGGCCACGAGCCTTTAGAACCTCTCACAAAGGGGTTCTGTGTTGGGACATCGTCTGTCAAAGGGTTAACATTCTCAGTAAGTAGAAGCTATTCATTTGGCAAAATGAAAACTGGCGGCAGTTTGGAGAAAGTACGGTAAGAGAGGGATGTATGCTGTCTTTGTACTGGATGGGCCATAAGCGTACACTCTATTCTCTGTTGGAAAACACAAGTCCTTATCCATAATGTCCACAGTCCATGCTCTAAAAACTCAAGCCTACAATAATAAATTGGTATGCTCACATTGTCCTAATCCGTGTATTGTACCAGAAGTTGGATCAACTTTTAACTTTATAAGTTCTACCGTTATTGAGAGCTGATTACTGCACCGGTTATCACATTGTCTAGGCTGTGATTCCCACAATAAACTGGATTGTCGATGATGGAGATGGTAGAGGTTTGAATCTCAGCAGGATGCACTTGGGGTAGTTTTACTCACGTGGTTTATTACGGTGATTTTATCACCCCATCTCCCCGATGAATCAGGTGAATTCTCTCTACAATCCAATTTTCATAGGAAGGGACTTTTTAAATATACAAACTTATTTTTTTACGACCGAAGTTGACAACGTTTTACTATTTTATTAGTATTATTTTATAAGTATTGATAATCTATAATTCTATATAAACAGTGAACGCTGAAGATCACTTGAATTGACACACGAATACGTAAAAGTAAAGCTAATAATTTTTCTAGATTCCTATATAAATTATACTTTAAATACCCTTCATATCCCTACTTCATAGATTAAGTCGCTAACATAAATGGCTCGCTGTAATTATATGGGATATATAATATAATGATTTCGTTTAGCTAGATATTAGCTATAGAAAGAATCTGCATCATCATTATCTTGCAGTGAAGATGGAAAATTACATTTATTAGTTGTCTTGGGACCTAGCCTGCGTCTCTAGAGCCATAGTTAAGCATGGCCCCACCTAACAGCTTTGTCAGCAACGACGAAGTTATTTTCAGAACTACATGTGCAGTGTATTGAACTTGACTTCCAATAGTCACGTGGGCTCGCACGAACTGTGGGCTGTGTTGAAATGTACCTTTTTTTCCACTTGAATATAATATGATCTTTACAGCAAAGCCTACTTTTATCGTTCTCTTTTCATTTTTTAATCTCTTTCCCCTAAAAAACAGACTTAAAAGAAAATAGACTGCACACATTGGACGTAACTTTTTAACATCTGCCCAAAAATCAAGGGCTTTGTAGAATGACCAAGTTCATTTCACGTCTACGTTCAGCTTTCGTTAGATTCGAGGCCCAGAGCAATACTCATATAAAGGCTGGAGTAAGGTTCAGTCATAAGGACCGAAGGCGTCCCTAGTGTATGATAAGCAAAATAGGTTTGGTGGGTTGCCTGTAGATCAGGCTGTGTGCTTCCCCTGGACCGTAAGAGAACAAGGCTCGGTGATAAAGACCGAAAGAGTTCCTAGTGTGTGACAAGTAATATAGGTTTGGTGGGCTGCCTGTATATTGGGATAACACATTTTTAAACCAAGCTGTCCATGTGATTATCTAACTCCCACAATGACTGCTCGAGTTCGACGTGGAGGTAATATAATACCAACAAATTAACCACATTTGATGTGGGCACATCGCCGTACCTTGAACTGACAGCCTGTCTGGAGGCGTCACGCTGCTCCACCCGATTTACTGCGGGCTCACTTCAAGGTAATCCTATCACGTTAACAACACTGATAAAAAGAACCCGCCAAAATCGTGTTTTAGGGAGGTCCGTAATGGAATTATATATCTATAGGCCCTGTCAGACTACATTCTGGGCACGTGAATTAAACGTCAAGCTCATCAAGCCTGGTTTGCCAGTGACGGCGAGGTCGGGGTCTGAGTTCTGGCCACGTGTACTGAGAGTGGTTTAAATGAAATGGCCTACCACGCTTCTTCCACGCAAAAGCGGTTACGTTTACTCTAAGCTCCACCTTCCTCTTCTCGACCATATTGGGGCAATTAATATAGATTATGCTTATAGACCGAACGAATATTAAGATGTGGCGAAAAATCAACATTTTGCTAACTCTAACACAGAGCGATAATTAATAATTATTTGGCACACAAATCTTTTATAATTTGTATCTTACTCCTCTCCTGTTTGTTCTCCTACCGCCAGACAGCTCCACCCAGTAACGTTATATACGCACTTAGTTTCTGGCGTTTATGAGTTTCTGCTCGACTATTCTAATGCCTAAAGTGTTTGTGCTTGGATACGGTACGCGGTCTATTCTCTTCTAGACGAGTTGTGTCTGCGAGAGTGATTGACAGGCGGGTTGGGTAAACACATCAACGGCAAGTGCTATTCTCTCATTAATGGGGCTCTTGCGTGCCCTCGGTACACGACTCGTTATTGGACATCAGATCTTCGCTCTCACTACACTTTTTATAAACTAGGTTTGGACATCTGCCAGATCGCGGATCGGGATGGCTTTTGTTCTTCTTGTTTTGGGAGTTCTTGCGGCCAACAATAATTATAAAAATATCCGTTTTTTTATTTTACTTTTGTTCATTGTTGGAACATACACTTTTATTTTAGTGCCAACGTGCTGACCTTTATTACCTTATCTATAACTTGATTTTTCTTACGTATTGAAATTTGGAGCCCCTTATAGAAAAATACAAATATATTTTTTGCTATTAACATTTTGATAACACCCACTTCAATGACCGAAAGGTTTAAGGCGTCACTCTCGTGTTTAGACTTGTCTGCTGATGACGGGCAGTTCGAGGCTCGAATGCCGATCGGGTCTACTGAGAGTGTTTTTTCTTAAATGATTTTCCATTCTACCTCCATGAAAATGTGGGTTCACTTCCTCTAAAATTCAACCTTATTAATTCCTAACTAATTTGTGTAGTTAGTAACTTACATATGCGTATAACATGAATAGGTAGTAAGACGCGGTGCTAAAAAAAGAAGGAAACGAAGATAACATTTTACTATTTTATTGGTGTAATTTTATATGTATTGATAATATCTATCTGAAATGAAAGATTCAGAAAATATAAACAATTGTTTTACGAGCAACAGTGATAACATTTTCCTAAATTATTAGTGTTGTTTTATAGGTATTGATAAGATCTATCAAAAGACACAACTTCGGATTACATCACTTAATGTAGGCCCATGGATACACGAAGGTAGATCTAACAACTTTTTTATACTTCAGATATGTCCATTCTTAAGAAAATTGAGGTATAGTAAATTTTTCTAATTGGAAGATATGTCCATTCTTAAGAAAATTGAGGTATAGTAACTTTTTCTAATTGGCATTGAATTGTATTACAAACACCTCAACTAGACTCCAGGAGTTTAATTTACCAAACCAAAACCGGGACCATAATATAGGCCAAATTATTTATCAGTTAGTTGATGGTATACACAATTAGTTCGCATCTGTCTCCTGATCACCCGCGTTAGATTAGAGCTTCGTATTGACACCCAATGCAAGACTCTTGGACCTCACCTATACAATAGGGCCTATATATTGGTTTCCCCCGTTATGTCTTACTACCCGTACGGGTTATACACATATGAGCTTTAATCGGGTAGAGAGTAAGAAAGTAGAGAATTGTACCCACATTTGCGTGGGGGAAGGAAAAGAATGTATGTAGGAAAAACATCATCCTGGCAAACCAAACAAGATGAGTTCGACGCTTCTGTTCCCTATATCCCCTTCTTTAATTGGGTCGTTAATTATACGCGTTCACCTTTAAATTATTATTCATACAATTTTTTTTGTAGGAAAAATGCTGGGCTTTATTAAATTACCAGTTAATTTAAAAATAAAAATACATTAATAAGGAGCTTCCTTTCACAGTATTTGCATTGTACCGTAAAACGGTTCTATACGTGTGATGAAGTTTTAAAATTGGTTCAGAGATACCAGATTAAATAATAATAATAACTTTTGATAAAGCAACTTTCTCGGCATGCATGACGTCATAGAAGAAGAATGTTCCAATGAGAAACAAATAGTGTCAGTGATACCCGCTAGATGCCAGCGCTAGTCGCCCCAGTAAAGTGTTTGTGTAAAATGAACCAATATGAAGCGGTCCGGCAGGTTGGTATGATTGGGATAGCGGTTGGATGGAATGGGTAGAAGAGGGTTTTGGAAGTAAGAAAGAGGGAGGGATGCGGGGAGGTGACCGGGCTGCGTGTTATTGATCTGGTCCGGTGCAGGCAGCATCCCGCGTCGCCTGGACCAGCCGCCCTGCTTCGTCACGTGATCTGCGACGGAACAACCAGTCAGACACGTGGAAAGAACCGTTCCTGAAAAGAATGGAACAGGCTTACTTAGAAATATTTCACTAGGAAGAAGCTTTTAAAATATACCAACCTTTTTTTATCTCAACATTGATAGAAGTGGCCGAATGGTCTAAGGCGTCACCCTCATGTTAGACTGGCCTACCGAAGACGGGGAGATTGGGGTTCGAATCACGGTTAGATCTACTGAGGATTTTTTTTCTAAATTGTTCCCCACTCTCCTTCCACGCAAACGAGGGTAGATTACCTCTAAAATGCTTCCTTCCTCATCTCTACCCCATCAGAGTAATCATCATACATTTGTAGTCCTATAACCTGAATAGATAATAAGATGTGGTGGTAATTTATTTTTATAAAATTGTAGTTTATTACTACTGTTATCTCCTATTTTACATCAAAATCAACATAAGCTGATCGGACTGTAGACCCCCTTCAGTTCTCGTTGTGTATAGTTGAGTTGCCATCGTATGAACCTTAACCAGCTATTTAGCTCGTTAATGCTTCACACCTAACCTGCCAACCGGTATATACGCATATTTTCATTAAAGGTGTAGGCAAAATGATGGAATGCCTTGATTTTCTTAAGAATAGACATCTGGAGCACCTTTTAGAAAATATAAACATATTTGTCATTGTCAATATTGATGATATTATATTATGAGTTATAACTAGTGTCATTTTACAGGTATTGATAATATCTACCAAAAGTGACAGCTGCATCTCATAAGACTTGACGTATAAATACGTGAAACTAGGTATAGATTTTTTCTAGCTGTCATATAAGTACATTTGCAAAACAAATGGTGTATAGATTTGTCAAGAAATGTTTTAACACTCGTTTGAGTGAAAGTAAAATGAGAAACGGTTTAGGAAAATTCACCTTAGTACACCTAGCTGGGATTCGAGCCTCAATCTGCCCATCCACCATTGAAAACCATACAAGGCACAAGTGACGTTTTTGTTCTCGTATTCACCGTTGTGGGTTTTCATGTAATCATAAGCTAATTTATGTTTTACAAGTATTCCTTTCGACAGCTTAAATATTTTATAATGAGATTTTGTCAATGTTGATATACACTACAATTTTTTTGTACCTTAAAAAACTTCTTTATTTATCAAGCTAACTATAGTCATATATATTTCGCTATATCTTCTAGCATATTATCTTTTCAACACGGGGCTTTCTCCGGGGTAACAAAAACAAACTCTTAGTAAAAAACATGCCAAGCTTTGACTACACATATTTTCCCACGCCTTTACTTTTTGACTATTTCTCTCCTCATATGCGTTCATTTTTATAACACCAATAATATTTCAGAAGCTCACACTGGTGGTTAGTCTGTGATCCCCTTCTGGGTGTTGTTAAGTTATATTTCCTAAATGGTTTTTCTCCCTTTCTCCACGAAAATTTAGGTGAATTTTCTCAAAATTCAACCTTTATCATCCTCTACCGTTTTCATGTGAATTGACCGAAAGGACAGTAAAACGGTGACCATGGATAAATAATCAATTAAAAACATTTGATACATTGTGTGTTAATGTTTTCTGATATAATTTGTCACGTTACAGTACCTTTAAGTCTACAGTCCGATTTAGATAGAAATACTTTTTTTTAGCAAATATAAACGTCACTAAATTAATTATCATACATTCATACAACTCAGTCTATCTGCAACCCCCACTTTTAATAGATATTATCAACACCCATAAAATAACACTAATAAAATAGCAAAATGTCATCAATTTTGGTCGTAAAAACAATGTTTATTTTTAAAACGCACTTCCTTTAAAAATTTGACAGCACTTACTATTTGTGGTTGGATTTATTCTATTAAATCTTGTCTTCATACTTTGTAAGCTTCGTATCCTTATAGTCATGCTAGTATGATTTTAAATTCTATGCACTTTCTCACGTGATATTGTGTAAACCAATGGGAAAGTTTAATACTTTGACCAATCAAACTCGTTGAAACAAATCACTTTCAGGAAACCTCAATAAACACAATTAACATTTTCATAATTTTACTAATTTGTTTATTACTTTTGGTTAAAGTATCAATATCCTTAATGGACTACAGTTTCCTATTAATTTTTCTTAAAGATGCATAGTTAGTAAAAAAAAGTTTAGAAGATGCCCAACTGTTTCCTTCCCTACCATTGATGTTTTCAATTCTATTTGCATATCAATGCTAATTTATTTGTCTACATGTGATTGGCTCTTCATAGATGTTTGTAGCTAATGCATTTAAGAAAATTAAAGTTTATCCGGCTTCTATGGAGCGGAACTTTGTGGCTATACCAAACTTTTACTGTGGAGCCAAGGGCGCCTATGTGGGTTTTCCAAACGGAGGGCGGGTTGTAGTCTCAGCTGCTGGGGATGTGGCAACTCCCCTCCCTCCTCACCGATATAGAATTTCAGAAATTTAACTTTGTGGAAGGGAGTTTTAGAGTATCTGAACACAGCTCCGAGCTAATTATATGAGTTTCAAGAGCCAAAGCAAAAAATATATAATATATCCTATATATCTAAGAATTAAAAAAAAAATGAAAAGAAACAAATTTTACTTAAGTATAGGGAACAAAACAAAATGAAAAGAAAGATGTTGAAGAGGGAATGGGAGGAATTCTATATTTTATCATTTTTATCTCTATTAACTTGGATATTGATGATTGAAAGAACTTGGATATTGATGATTGAAAGTTGTTAGTAGCAAATTGAAACCAAATCCCAAATACACAGTTTTATTTTCTCATAAAAATTAACAACAAAAAAAGTAAATATTGTTGTAGCCCCCTTTATCGCTAATTTATGGAGCTGATATATTCATACGGACTACGGGCATTACGTATATAGAGTATGAAGAGCAGTCAATAGTATAGCCTACACTGATTTTAGTTTGAAGAACAGTTGAGGAAATTCAAACATATTTCTTTGTGTCTGACATTGATAACATTTTACAATAGTATGTGTGTTATTCTATAGGTATTGATAATATACATCAAAAGTGACAGCTGCGGATAACATGGCTTCACGTATGAATACATCAAAATTGGTTTAGTAACTAACTTCTACTACTGTTCTTCCCACCAAAATCATACTATACAATGAGTGCTTGGGTGTGTAAGGGTGGAATTAATAATTTGTATTAAATCAGTTTGCAAGTCATGTGCTGATAAAATATGTTCGTGTGGATATGTTAAATAGCCTATTAAAAAGTGTTTGTTACGGTCCTTGTGACTGAGTCCAACATAGTTTTATAGCGGTCCTAATTTGGTCCGGTCAGCTTACGAACCTACCCACGTTTCAGTCACACATTCTGTAGACTCCCATTCCTGACCAGGTTTCTCATGCAGGTCATACGATCTTAGAGAAATAACTTACCTTTATTTATTTTTGTCAGTTAGCAATTATCAGTAATCTATATATTTAAAACGTGAAGCGATTCCTTTAGACAGTAGTGCCCATAGTTCTAACGAAACAATCCTAATTATTTTACCACCCTTTAACCACCTCCAAGATAGTTTAAGAATATGAAATATCTCTCAAAACCATTTAAGTAAACTTAGGGCAACTATTTACATAATGTAAGCTATGTAAATTACTTTCTTCTTCAGTTTATAGTAGTTAGTTATAATAAAAGCCAATTAAATATGCTCAATTTATAGACTAATAAAGACCTAAGAAAACGGGGATTGAGACCCTACTAACTACACTGAGGCAAGTTTACATATTTTGATTTTAACTGTGGGTTATACCATTTTCTGGGCGTTCAAATTTTACCTGGGTGCACTTAAAGTGATTTTCTAAATTTATTTTTCACTGTGATATTCCCCTTCATATGTAAGTGCGGCTACATTTAATCTAATTTACCATCTTCGTACATACAATTTACTTTAGAATCTATTGTAAACATATTCCGGTTTGAACATATAAGTGCAGACAACAACTTAGCTTGGAACAAACTTGTCACTCACGCCTCTTCTCACGTTCCATCATTATTTTAGTTTAATCACACATCATATGGAATAACTTGTCAATTTAATAATTGTGTTTAGGCTCTGCCTAGCCAATCTACAAACTAATTAAGAGGTTAATTTAGTAAACTTATTAATTAACAATTAATTTAAAGTTTTAAGCGATCTGTTTTAAAAACGTAACTCAAACAATAAAATACTGAACAAATATTTACGTACGGGTAATTGAACGTTTTATCTGTTATTTATAGAGAACTATAGATCCTTTCAATCAAAATAGTGTCCGAGAGTGAAATATAATTGAAATATATATATATATAGAAACCATAAAGAGTGGTAGGTCTATTTGGATATTACATTACACTAGTTTTACGGTTTATAAATTATAATTAAGTAAACTTATGAAACGCTCTTTTACTAATGTATTATTCATTCGCACCTAAATATTGGAAAACATTTGAAGGTACACAAATCGTAAGTAATAGTAACTTACAATTATTATTATTATTATTATTATTATTATTTATTATTTGTTTCTAAGTTGAATATGCACTTAAAGATATTTACATATTATATAGGCCTATACATAATTAGTAATGATTTATTTAAGGTGCAAATAAATATCATTTTATTTAGAGAAAAATGCATATTTTACTAAACAATAGGCCTATTACTTTCTCATATACTGTCTCTTTCAGTGTATATTTATTGGTTATAATTGGAGAACGGACATTGCCAACCGAAGAAATCTGTCGATTTTACTGAGATATGTACAGTGCGTGCATGAGCTAGTCACATATCCCTCCCACCTTCTATATCTTCCTTTTTATTCATCTCTGCCACCATTCCTTAACGTTACTTTAGTGTCATCTTTATCACCATAAAAATAGACATTAATGCATGGACATTAAATATAGACCATCACTACACGCTTCTGTCTTTTATACTTTTTTACGTATAAAATAATAAAAAAATAAGTAAAGCTGAAAGAAGACGAAACGAAAAAAAAAGTCAAGAATGACTCGACAAAGTATGGGAACCAACAATAGAAAGGATTTTTTTTTATCATAGAAACTTTGCTTTTATTATTCTCTAGTTTTATGAGATTTTCTATCCGTGTAAGGATTTGTTTTTCCTTTTTATTAAAAAAAATATCGCGTTATCTCTTTGCTACCGTCTAGAACCAAGAAATTCTAGAGATACCTTTTTAAATTAATGGACAAAACCAACAGTAGCTACTCTAATTAGACACATTTAGGATCGTCTTCGAGAATCGGTGCAATCTTGTCATTATGCAGTACCATTAAAGCCTCTCGCCTTCTTTGCATTTCAACTTGTTAAAGAAATTCCTGAACAGTAATGGATGTTATGTGTTCTGAGCAGTAAAAAGAAGGGCAGCTTGAAGGCTTAAGAGGGCCAGCTATAGAATCAAGTATACATGGACTAGAACACATTAAAACAACTACAATTATTATAATATTTATATAATTAATCTATTCAAACAAGTTTATGTTCGTTTCTGTCTATAAATAATTACTTATTAGCCGGTTTTTGTTTCCTTAATTTACATATTGGTGATTCTATGTAAGTCTAGCTACTTATAGTAATTAATGCCAAATAGGGTTAGAATTGGATAATCAGTGGCGTGGCGGGGTGTGTTTCCAGAGTAAGCTTAATTTGTTTGAATTAAGTAAAACACTCACTGGGCAGATAAACAAATAACCATGATAGACTATATTTCCGATGACAGGGAAATCGGAGGTTGAATCTCAGTCAGGTGTAATTAAGATTTAAAAAAAAAAATTAACCTTCTCGAAAATGCGGGTAAACTTTACCTAAATTCAACCTTCTTCATCCATAGCTCATTAGAGTAATTAGTACGTAGCCTATAACCTGAAAATATAGTAAGACCCGGTTCTAAAAATTATATATATACATCTAGAAGTAAATATTGGGTGTATATATCCTAATTATGGTAGGAAGAATAGGATTTGGTAGTTACTAAAGCTACTAAAACAATTTTTTAAATATTCATACATCAAGTCATGCTCGGTGCACACGAATTACGGAACAACTAATATGGGCGCACACGAATTGCGGAATAACTCATCCGAGCTAGGTAATACCCTTACACGAACTGCGGAGTAAAAATTAAATTCATAATCAGACCTACTTTGTTCAAAATGGAACAGGGAGGTTAGGTTAGGCTAGGTTATCTTAGGTTAGGTTAGGTTAAATTAGGCTAGGCTAGGTTAGGCTAGGTTAGGTTAGTGGTTAGGAATTGAATGAGATTACAAGCTGTTCCACAATTCGTGTGGACCGGCTGACAGGTAAACTTTATTCCGCAATTCGAATGGGCTCTAATTGAATTTCTGCTTACAGGAATACCTTATTACGCAATTCGAGAGCACCCGTCATGCTGTATGCGGAGATATTATCAACAAATATGGAATAATACAAATAATATAGTAAAATGTGATCAATATTGGTGGCAAAGAAATATGTTAGACTTTTATGAACTTTTCTTCCAACCAAACTAGTTTGAGCCACACTATTCCAGGTTTACTTTGTGAGTCATGTGCTGATATGACCTTTGTGTTTTGCGGGGTGCACGTAAAATTCCTCAATGAAGAGGGTGACCTGGTGGTATAGGGGTAGGGTGTCGGACTTTTGTGCTGGGGGTCAGGGGCTCAATCCTCGGTCCCGGCACAGATTTATCTGATTACCAAACCCTTCCTTCACCTCTGACAAGACGTGTATTAACCACAACTTGTGAATGTGTGGAATGCCACAGGCCTCTACCGTGGTTCGAATCCCACCTTAAACTGTAGGTCCTCCATTTTCATCTCACAATCACCCTACCATTACACATTAGCGTAAGTGCGTACAACCCGAACGGATAGTAAGACGCGGTGCTAATAATAATAATCACCAATGAATAATAATAATCAGCATATTGGTGTTGGAACGTAAGAAAATATCACTGATAAACTTTTTTAAAATGATCGACAAGAAGTTGTAGGCTCCATATGGCTAATTTAAAATTTCTTCTTTACTGTTTCATTTATAGATGTAATTTTTAATAATGCATTGCTTGAAGATTGTTTTAATTTTCTTGGACACGCATCGGTGTTTACTGTACTTAAGTCTAGTGTTATAGGGTTGTACGGATATGGGGAGATCGGGGCTAAAATCATAACCGAATATACTGAAGTTTTTTTTCCAAATTGTTTATCACTCCCCTTTAACGCAAATCCACATGGGTTTTTAATTACTTGAATTTTACCCTCCTCATACTTGCTCCATTAGAGCCCGGATGGTTAGTAATATGCGTGAATTCAAACAAAATAAAAATCTTATATTAGATTTACGTGCTTTTAATTCTAATATAAATAATTAATAAAATACATAAAAAAGCTATCTTGGAAAACTTCAATGGATATATTTCACAGTGGACCACAAAAGAGACACCCAATCTACGGCGTGCCTCATAATTTATGTCTCTCACTTACGACACCGCGAGCTGCCACGTAATTTGTACCACGACTCTTGTGTCCTTGTCACGAGATGATTTAGTATCTAACACGTGGATATGGGTGAGTGTGTGTGTGTGTGTGTGTGTGTGTGTGAAGAGGGGTGGGTAAGTAACACCTAAGGGTCAAAGGGGGGACATGACCTCCTCCTCCACCCCTTAATCTCCTTTCTCGGGAGTATGGTCCGGCGCAACCAATCCCAGGTGAACTCCGTGCGACAGGTAGCGCTATTGTCATATTGCCAGACATGTATTAGCTATGCGATTTGTGGGGGGAGTAGGGGGAAGGCAGCAAGGGAGTACCATGTGTGTGTGTGTGTGTGTGTGTGTGTGTG